>JAIGNY010000749.1:0-10000 GCA_020152595.1 Chiridota heheva | reverse complement strand
TGTATCCAGATTAATGAAGGGAAGGGTGGCGAATCTACTTCTCATATTGATCATTCGTAATAGCTTCTTTCATGAAGCCACTCACATTAGGTGCATGGGGTTATTTCTAACAGTGCACAGTTATGGTAAGAATAGATCAAATGATGGCTATTTTGAATATCATATTTGTTTTGGTAACTTCTGGGTTTGGGGGTGCAGCAACTCTTGAAAGAATTTTTTTTTTGGACAATAGAAATGCCGCCCAAAGGCACGCTTTGCATTTAATGGCGTGGGGTAAAGGCTAAAGGGGTAAAGGCTGGTGTGGGGTAAAGGGGAAAAACCCTGGTAGGGGTCCCGGGGGATAAGCCCCCGAAAGCTCTCCAAATTTATTGTGTTTGATGCTCCAAAATGGCTTAAAATTAAACAGAAAAGTAATTTAGATTCAAATGTTAAATGGACTCAGAAAAACATTTTGGTTACAGTTTCTAATCAGGCAGAAAAGCAATTTCCCCGGAACAGTGAGATCATTCAAGCCCCTTCCCCCTCCCCCTCCCCCAAGAAAATATGGGGTCCAGGGGGGAAGCCCTGGAAGCTCTGCAAATTTGTTTGGTTTTGATGCCCCAAAATGGTTTAAAATCAAACAAAGAAATTCAAAACTTAAATAGATGAAAAGAAGAAAATTTGAGATTCTATATGTTCACTCTTAACTCAGATAAGCATTTGGGGTACCATTTCTAAACCAGTAAACAGAGAATAAATTCTCCGGAAAATTGAGACAATTCAGGCAATAAACCATTGATCTAGGGGCAAAGCCCCAGAAGCTCTGAAGATTTTATGGTTTTGATGCCCCAAAATGATAACTCAGATAAGCATTAGGGTTACAATTTCTAAACAGGAATTTCCTGTGGAATATTAAGACAAGTTGGACAAAAAACCTATAGCATCCAGGGGCAAAGCACCAAAATGACTTAAAAGCCGAAAGAAAGTCAGTTTTAGATTATAACTGCTAATGTTTAAATCAACTCAGATAAGGAGGTGCAGAAGAAATTTCCTCTGAAAATTTTGAAAATTTGGGTGAAGAATCATGATTGGATATTTGAGTCAAATAGTTCTGAAAAGGTCACAAAAATGTGGAAAGTAAAGAAAAATGTCACTGCACATTTTATTGGTTAATTTGCCACTAATTTTGTTTTGCCCAAATTAAATGAAAATCTGTCAAATTTCACAAGAAAAGAAGAATCTCTTTCCCCTCATAAAAATGTTGAACCTGTATATACGTCATGCTGATAGATGCATCTGATCTTCTGCACCCCCGCGCAACTTACAAACTATGAAGTCTGGCAGAAACCCACAGTGTATTTGTATACATTTCTGGTATTTTAGTTTGCAATAAAATAGTGAAAACTTAATTTTTAAACCTAAAAAAATGACCAAACTTTAGGTTTTTTTTATTCGTATTCATTTAAACATTAGAACATGAAATAATTAATTATTAGGACATAAGAATTTGAGGATGGTGTAGTAAAAAAGGACAAAAAAGTTTCAAATTAAAGTCATCTGTGAACATCTTTAATGTCGGTTTTTTTATTTGGGGAGCACAGCAAACATTTGGGGGCACGTGCACCCACTTTGTGATGCCACTGATTGGATGCATTTTGTCTTACAATGTATTTTTAGACACTTTGTTTGTTGTGAACTTGTCTGGTTGCAAAGTTATGACAAAAGTTAGATGGCATTAGGAGGGATGGCTGGAATTGAGGAGAGAATAATGGAACTGGGGTGGAATGGAAAGCATGGGAATAGATAGATGGCAAAGGGGATTGCAGGAATAGCAATGTGGATAGAGGAATGGCATAGTGAGAAGTGGATGGCATATGGCTATATGGAAAAGATTTACACTACTCTCTTTTTTAAAGACCTGCCAAAAGCTATCTGTAAGATGTAACCTTCTAAGTTATGTTTATAGTCATGGTAAACAATCTATAATTTACATTAAAAAACAATTCATGAAACTAGAGGATTCACTGGCTGTATAGTGACAAAGTAAAACAGCGTGACAGACGGGATGAAAATTACACTCAATTGTTTGAAAAGAGTTTCCTCCCCTGAAATTGTAATGTTTTCTCTTTGTCAAGTAAATCACAAATAATCAGTAAACATATGACTTAGTTATTCAAACCTTGTAACTGGAAATACCAGGCTCATTAATGTTGTGACAGACCGGACATTTTTGCACACTTAATAAAAACATCATTTAAACTATAGTTATGTGATGATCAATTGTCTTTTCTATAATTTATAAGTTTTAATTAAATATTTTGAGCAATAATCAATCATAGCGCACCCATTTAATATTCAGTCATTGGAGCACATTCATTAACACCTGATGGAATCTATTTTTGGTTTGCCTGTTTCTTTGGTCAACTATAATTAATCAACATTTCACTTCAAAAGGCAATTTTTCATGATATCTTAAAATTTTGGCACTAACAAGTATGAGCAAAAAGAAGTCAATGATGAATACGTACTAGATTAAACTTCAAAATCTGAGTGAGAAAGTCAAACATTTACATTGTAAAATTTTGGCACTTTTGCATTAAAATTAATTCAGTTTTCCTGTTTCTTCTTTCAAATATAAGTAACATCAAACAATGTAACTTGAAATGTAGGCATACAGTAACCATCATAGGTTAAGTGTTACATTTATTGTAAGTAAGGTTTTCTCATTTTAAGCATACACAAGGGTGTTGGCAATAAAGGATCTACCTCAGAATTGCCTTTCACAGGCTGCACAGGTAGGCTATCTGGTTGAATGCCATCTGAAAGTGTTTGAGTCAGTTTTACACGGGGATGCTGTCATCGCATATCGTATAACATAGTTTCACACTCTAAAAAAGAAGTGTGCACCATAGGTTCCAGGAAGGGTAAGAATTTCTGCACCATCTGGTTGCCATGAGGCACCCATATCCTGTATGTGTTGAGTTACATCCTCAAGTGATACAGGACAGAAGCTTAAGGGAAACCCCTCCCCAACCCACCCACCCCCCTCCCTTTTCCATAGTACCACTAATACACCCCTTGTCGTGAGATGTTGCTGGGCATGCGCATCACATGTTCTGCACATCACATATACAATTCACATGTGTGTAGTGTACATGCAGCAATGAAGTACTGTATGACTGACATGACTGGGACAAAACAATGTGTTAAGAATGCAGGCAAACTATTACAGCCCTAAGGGGTGAAGTGTGTATTTCTTAAATTAATATTTCATTTGATTTTTTATTGATAAATTCATCAATTATATTATTACACGATATCCCACACAGCCCTGTTCATGTGAACACCGACCTTCAGGCTATCTGTATGTCTATCTCCCTCCACAAAACCTTCACTCTTTGCAATATTGATCTCCTTCCAAAGCCAACGTTCAGCCAACCAGCCTTAACAACCACATCTCTCAGCTCCCCTCCCCCTTCATCCTTCTTGGTGACTTCAACACCCACAACCCCCTTCGGGGCTCCAATACCACCACCCCCAAAGGCAAGCTCGTCGAAAATACTCTTCGACAGCACAGCCTGTCCTTGCTCAACACTAACTCCCTGACCTACCTTCACCCTGCCACAGGCTCCCTCAACTGTATTGACCTGTCTTATCTGTATCCCCAACCTCCTTGATTTTAGCTTGAAAGTTACTGCTGATATCTGTGGTAGTGACCATTACCCTCTTCTTACTCAATCCAACCTTCAAACCCCCACAGACAACACCCACAATTGGAACCTCAAGAAGGCCGACTGGCCTCTTTTGGAAACCCTCTGCGACTCACACCTCTCCCCCATATCCTCGAGGGTGACGATCCCATGTCAAACTTCAGTAACATCTTTATCAAGATCTCCACCTGCTCCCATTCCCAAACCACTCCCCCTCCCCCACACCACTGTTTTACTGATGACTGCAAAACCGCCATCAAGAACAGAAAAATGGCCCTCAGGAACTTAAAAACTAACCCGACCACCCACAACCTCAACCTCTGTCGCATCAGCCGTGCCAAAGCCAGGCGCACTATCAATCACAGTAAAACCAACACTTGGAACAACTTCGTCTCTTTTCTCACCACCGACACCCCCGCTAAGAAGATTTGGGGAATGATTAACAGCTTCCACGGCAGGATGGGCAAGTCTCCCATCTCTCCTGGAATGGTAACCTTCTCACCGTGAAAAAGGACAGCGTTAACCACCTCGCCGCCTCTTTCAGCAACATCTTGTCCTCCGCCAACTACCCCAATGCTTTCAAAGCCAAAAAAGCTTGCGATGAAACCCAGAGTATCACCTTTCCCTCTGACAACACCAAGAGCTACAACACCCCTCTCACCCTTTCTGAATTAAACCAAGCCATATACGATGCTGGCTGCACCTCCAAGGGCCCAGACAACATCCCCTACCAGTTCCTGAAACAACTCCTAAACAAGACCACCACTACCCTACTCACCATCCTAAACCACATTTGGTCCTCACACTCCTTTCTCCCTATCTGGACAGCTATCATCACCCCTCTATCAAACCAGGGAAGGACAGTACCGCCTCCAGCTACTGCCCCATCGCCCTCACCTGCTGTCTCTGTATGTGGACGACTTCACCATCTTCTACTCCTCCCCTAGCTTTGCTCTTGTTGAAAATAGGCTCCAACTCAGCTTCAACCGGCTGCAAGACTGGTGCAACAATAACGGTTTTAAATTCTCCAATGACAAGACAGTCTGCATGCACTTCTGTCATTTCAACAACCTCCACCCAACTTGAACCTCGTGCTCATGCAATTGCATCCCTAAAGTTGACCACACTAAGTTACTGGGTTAAACCCTAGACCCCAAGCTCTCCTACAAGCAACACATCACCAACCTGATACAGAAATGCAACAGCTTCTTCAACCTTCTCCCTCTCCTTTCCAACACCACTTGGGGTGCGAACCGCCATGCTCTCCTCAAAATCTTCAGTCTCACCATTCATGCCAAGCTCGACTACGGCAATATTGTCTACTGTGCCGCTCACAACTCTTACCTCAGCCTCATCAACACCATCCAAAATGAAGCCCTCAAAAATGTTCTGGGTGCCTATAGGACCTCCCCTATCACCAGCCTTCACATTGAAGCCAAATTTACCCCCCTTTCTGCTAAAGTGTAGAAATCTTAGCCTCTCCTACACTTTTATAGCCCTCACCTACACCCAGAACCCTGTTTGCAACCTCATTAGGTACCCCAATTTTTCCACCCTCTTTGATAGGACTAAAACCAACCTTCACATTACTCGCCTTGGAATAGGCGACACCCACCTCACTGACTCCCACCTTATTGGCTCCCCCACCCCTCTGCAACAATTGCCATTGCACCCTCACAGTCCATCACGTCCTCCTTGCTTGCCCCCTGTATAACCTTCCCAGAGCTTCCCTTGCTCCCCACAACTCAATTGCTGAGCTCTTCCAGAAAAACTCTCCGGATAAAATGATCTCCTTCCTTCATCATGCTTCCCTCTACAACCATATTTAGTCCTCCTCTCCCACCCCCTCTCTCTACTTTGGTTTTTCACCCATGCACTTCCTCTCTCGATCCCAGCTTTCTGGCTTCAATTCCCATGTTTCTCTCAATTTCCCCCTGTTTTCTTTTCTTCCTTAGTCTGGAATGATCTAACCTCTCGGGCACAATTTGACCCTCGCTGTTGTGGTGCCTTTAAACCCTCATCAAACAAACAAACAAACAAACCATTACTACTATCTATGTAATTAATGTTCATGGAGCATGAAGACTAACCCAGGAAATTAAATAGTAATCCATTAAATCAAAGAGTGAGATAAAATTATTATAACATGAATTGCAATGTCTAGCTACAGTATTTGATGAACGAGGAAACAAGGAAAAATGTGTAAAATGTCATGTGGATAATATATGACTGGAAATTGGGATTGCCTTACATGATCACCAAATATGAAATAAATAAATAGGCATGAAAGAATCTGAAACATATGAAGTATTTTACATTGTCAAGTCATTTGAACTGTTTTGCATACTGTAGAGTGGTTTAATTACAGTACTGGCATGCTTTAATACATGTAGTTTGTGTATGCAGGTAATTTGATTTACATTTGACAAAAAGTTTTGAATAAACATTAAACTCTCTGACTTATGTTATTCATTAAGAAATTTTGGCCCTTAGACCCCTCCAACCCCAAACCCCCCAATTTTCTCAAAATCAGGGGTAATCCACACCATTCAACCCGAGAGACTTCACAATTCATTGACTAGCAACCAGCTATTGTTACACCATACACAACACAGGGGTAATCTATACCTTCTTAACCCTTACTCTCCCAAGGTTCCAAAAATAGAATAAGCTATTTCTGAAATTTTTGGAAAGAGGATTTTTTCTGCACTTTCTGTTCCATTTGTACCAAAACAAGTTCAACTTTTATGAAAGCTAACATGTTGAACTTTCCAAAAATGTGCATATTTCCGAACTCAAATATGCAAATTAGGTCATTGAATTAGCATATTAGGTCTCCAAACATTCTATCTTTATGACACGCTTGTGCCTTGTGGCTAAATAGCAAAAAAAAAGGATAGAATTTCTTAATCGTCCTTGGAAAGACCTTTCATTTGATACTACTAATGGATTTTTAGGAATGAGAAGAAAAACAATGACGTAAATATGAAAAATTTGGTACATTTTGACCTAAAAATTATCCTCCGATTCTGTGAATAATCTATCTAATAGTGTATGGCACTAAATTTTCCAAAAAAATGCATTTTCCTATGATGTCCAAAAGTAATAGAATGCAGAAAAACAAGATGTTTACATTATCATTTGCAAAAAATTAAATAAGAAATTATGCAAATGATATGCAAATTAGGTCATTTACCTCATTTATTATGCATGAAAGTGTTTTTTGTTTATTTCTGACCCAATTTCAGCCATTACCAGCTTCACAGCTACTTTTATGTTGATAGACTATGCTGATTATCTATTGAACACTTACTTCTGTTCATTCCAAATGGAATTCATAAGAAATGTTTGCCGAAAAGGTCCAAATTTGTAAAGTCTTCTGCTATATCTTGTTGCTGCAAATTAGAATAAAAAAAAAATAAAAAAAATTGCAACTATATTCATTCAACTTACTTTAGTTTGGTCTTCCCATAACCAGTTACCGAAGACCTCGTGTCGATCCCGGTCACTCTCCACCAGTACTTCCCACAGATAATAGTCTTTATCGGCTGCAGGGATGACCTTCGATCGTTGTATCTCCTGCAGCCGAGCGTTCCGCTCTTCCTCCCTGGTTTTGAAGGCAGCTTGTTCCGCTGCAGTGGGATTTTCTTTGAGTGGTGATGGTGGCGAGACTGCAGCGGAAGGCCTGGAAGAGGGGCCTGGGCTCATCTTCAACGGTCTGTCCCTCTTCCTCTTGGGTTGGGGAGTAGCGGGCGGCTCGTCCTCTTCAAGCATACGCATAACATGTTATCGCATAACATGTTATTGTGGTTTCTAGTAGCGGGCGGCTCGTCCTCTTCAAGCATACGCATAACATGTTATCGCATAACATGTTATTGTGGTTTCTAACCTGCCCCACACAATTTTGTGGTAACCGTGGGGACAGACTTTACAGCCGGGAAGCCCGGGGGCACATACAGGGGTCCAAAATGTTTGTTTTATCGATCTAGTCATCACCACAACAGTGGCATAGCCAGGGGGAGGGGAAAAGGATCATGGTCCCAAAAAATGGGGCATCAAAATAATGTACCGGTACTAGGCCTATATACAAGCATTTTCCTCTGAATGGGCCTGGGGCACTCTCAACATGTGTATTTTGCCCTAACATGGGACCCCTACTCCACTTTCCCCCATAAAATTGTGATTTCGGCCCCTGAAATAATGGAACTTGGATTTTGTGAAATTGGGAATAAACATATTTCAGTAGGCCTAAATTTACAATTTTGCCATTGGGAAATACATATATTTCAGTCCATTTAGAAATGTTATTATTGGGGTTCAGCTTTCATTTGTTTCATCCGGGCTATTATAGAAAGGACCTAAATCCTTTTTTTTATATGTGATTTTAGTATCCCTTTTACTTGTTTCTCGTAACAAGCAAAAAATCCCCGCTAATTTATCATTATAATTCTTATAAGCCTTATTTTATTACTACACATTTACAATGTAGTACTTTTGCTATTTTTGGAAGAAAACACTCACCAACTCCGTAATTTGGAACGGATCACTATCCATCTCAGCAGGCTCTATATTCTCCTCTTCCTCAATCTGGTCGAGTTCTGGTACATCTTCTTCATCAGAAGTACCTTCCGACCCCTCTGAGTCATCATTTTTCTGAACAAAACATAGGAGTCGGAAGGCACGTTCGACGTTGTAACTTGTATCTCGCCATTTTGTGATGTGGAATGTGCGAGGAAAAAAAAAAAAAAGACACAAATTGACGTCATCATCAGAGACCTTTTAGGCAAGTAGAGGGGGTGCATCTGTTATTGTAATAGTTCGTCTGAACGATCTATTTCTCCTCTGTCCGTAGAGATTTTAAAAATTCCAATACAATATTTGGGCCGTTTTTTATGATTTTTTGATAAAAAAAGGTCCAAAATGGCCTGAAATCACAAATTTTGGCATATTTTCTCCAAAAAAACACAAACATTGACCAAGTACAAGTAAAAATCGTGTAGCAACCAACAATTCAAACTATCTTTATACTTTACCTGAAAAAAAAAAAAAAAATATTCACGTATGACATTCGTTTTTCAAAAAAAAAAAAAAAATGCCGTTTTTAAAAAAAATGCTCTTTTTTGTAACGATTTTACTCAAAAAATTTCAATCTAACCCCCCAACAAAATAACCATATTATGAAAGATCTATTCAATCTGGTTTGAATGAGCTTATTTGCAGCTCTAGGATTTTGGGAAGGTACTCAAATTTTGTTTTGGAAAATGAATCGTAACTGTCACGGTCACCGTGACGCTGGGAGAGTAAGGGTTAACTGGCAACATCGTCTTAGTCTATTCACAGTTTACTTGTTTAGCAACCAGCTATTGTTACACTGTACACAATATGTCATTCATCTTGGGCTCAAGCCACATAACTGCTGTTCAATGATGCGAATCAGCTTAGTTCTTGGTGAGCCTAAATAAAAATATACATTATATGCTTGGGAGGACTTTGTGCAAAACCCATGAATGATCAATGGACCATTCCTTATAAGGATGGTTATTTCATCATGTGTTTTCTCTATCCATGGTTAATTTTTATATAGTATGTTGTGCATGTGCTGCTTATACGCCATTGCAAACTGCTGCTCAGAAGATGAGGTTGATGCACAGCCTGCAGATACTCATCATTATTGTTACAAACTTTGACCTCTCAAGAAGTCAAAAGCTGGGTTTCTTTGAAAGTTATAAAAACTGTGTAATACCCAATCTCAATGAAAGATGTACAGTATGGACAGGTAGGGATTCTATATTCACCAGAACGAGCTGTACATTCTGAACTGAGTAGTATTTAAATTACACCAGAATTAATTAAAGTTAATGATTTTTGAAGAATTCTTAATGTTTGCACATGTTGTGATGTATGAAAGAGAGGGGAGCTCAAAATGTTTAAATTTCTGCATCCTACATTTCAATCACTGAAATCACCAGACTGTTCTCCTGCCAATTAATGTTGATTGGGGGCACGATGTATAGAAGCTTCAATATCCTTGGTCATGTGCAACTGCTCTCATTCAAATAACTTTGGTAATGGATTGAAATACAATAAGTTGACATATCAGGACATTTCTAGGATTTGTCTTTGTGATATGACAAAATAAAACATACATAAATTAAAATGATGTTAAATGCTTTTTGTCTTAAACTTAACTAAGCATTGGGTGTAGGTGGCACAAAAGTATTAAAAAAAACTTAACTACTTTCAATTCAGTGACTAAATTGTAAAGAAAGTATTTTGCTCTTCCTCAGCTTATTTTCACCCAGCAGGATTTT
>JAIGNY010000748.1:0-48552 GCA_020152595.1 Chiridota heheva | reverse complement strand
ATAATCTAATCAAGCCGGATTTTATCATGATGTTGTTTATTTAAGCTGGATAATCTAATCAAGCCAAATTTTATCAGGATGTTGTTTATTTCAGCTGGATAATCTAATCAAGCCGGATTTTATCATGATGTTGTTTATTTAAGCTGGATAATCTAATCAAGCCGGATTTTATCAGGATGTTGTTTATTTAAGCTGGATAATCTAATCAAGCTGGATTTTATCATGGATGTTGTTTATTTAAGCTGGATAATCTAAAGCTGATAATCTAAGCCGGATTTTATCAGGATGTTGTTTATTTAAGCTGGATAATCTAATCAAGCCGGATTTTATCAGGATGTTGTTTATTTAAGCTGGATAATCTAATCAAGCGGAAGCCGGATTTTAATCATTTGATGTTGTTTATTTAAGCTGGATAATCTAATCAAAGCCGGATTTTATCATGATGTTGTTTATTTAAGCTGGATAATCTAATCAAGCCGGATTTTATCATGATGTTGTTTATTTTATAATCTAATCAAGCTTTTATCAGGATGTTGTTTAAGTCTAATCTAATCCCGGATTTTATCAGGATGTTGTTTATTTTAAGCTGGATAATCTAATCAAGCCGGATTTTATCATGATGTTGTTTATTTAAGCTGGATAATCTAATTAAGCCGGATTTTATCAAGATGTTGTTTATTTTAGCTGGATAATCTAATCAAGCCGGATTTTATCATGATGTTGTTTATTTAAGCTGGATAATCTAATTAAGGCGGATTTTATCATGGATGTTATCATTTAAAGCTGGATAATCTAATCCAAGCCGGATTTTATCAGTGATGTTGTTTATTTTTAATGCTGGATAATCTAATAATCTAATCAAGCCGGATTTTATCATGATGTTGTTTATTTAAGCTGGATAATCTAATTAAGCCGGATTTTATCAGGATGTTGTTTTTTTATTTGTTTACTTAGCTGGATAATCTAATCAAGCCGGATTTTATCAGGATGTTGTTTATTTAAGCTGGATAATCTAATCAAGCCGGATTTTATCATGATGTTGTTTATTTAAGATGGATAATCTAATCAAGCCGGATTTTATCAGGATGTTGTTTATTTAAGCTGGATAATCTAATCAAGCCGGATTTGATCATGATCTTGTTTATTTATAATCTGGATTTTATCATGATGTTGTTTATTTAAACTGGATAATTTATCTGAAGCCGGATTTATCATGATGTTGTTTATTTAAGCTGGATAATCTAATTGCCGGATTTGATCAAGATGTTGTTTATTTTAGCTGGATAATCTAATCCGGATTTTATCAGTATGTTGTTTATTTAGCCGGATTTTATCACGATGTTGTTTATTTAAGCTGGATAATCTAATCAAGCCGGATTTTATCAGTATGTTGTTTATTTTAGCTGGATAATCTAATCAAGCCGGATTTTATCAAGATGTTGTTTATTTATCATGATCTGGATAATCTGGAATCAATTAAGCCGATTTTATCAAGATGTTGTTTATTTTAGCTGGATAATCTAATCAAGCCGGATTTTATCATGATGTTGTTTATTTAAGCTGGATAATTAATCAAGCCGGATTTTATCATGATGTTGTTTATTTAAGATGGATAATCTGATGTTGTTTATAATAATCTAATCAGGATATTGTTTATTTAAGCTGGATAATCTAATTAAGCCAGAGTTTATCATGATGTTATTTATTTAAGATGATAATCTAATCCGGATTTTCAGGATGTTGTTTATTTAAGATGGATAATCTAATTAAGCCGGATTTTATTATGATGTTGTGTTTTAAGCTGGATAATCTGAAGCCCAGATTTTATCATGATGTTGTTTATGTTAGCTGGATAATCTAATCAAGCCGGATTTTATCATGATGTTGTTTATTTAAGCTGGATAATCTAATCAAGCCAAATTTTATCAGGATGTTGTTTATTTCAGCTGGATAATCTAATCAAGCCGGATTTTATCATGATGTTGTTTATTTCAGCTGGATAGTCTAATCGAGCCGGATTTTATCAGGATGTTGTTTAATTAAGCTCGAAAATCTAATCAAGCTGGATTTTATCATGATGTTGTTTATTTAAGCTGGATAATCTAATCAAGCCGGATTTTATCAGGATGTTGTTTATTTAAGCTGGATAATCTAATCAAGCCGGATTTTATCAGGATGTTGTTTATTTAAGCTGGATAATCTAATCAAGCCGGATTTGTTCATGATGTTGTTTATTTAAGCTGGATAATCTAATCAAGCCGAATTTTATCAGGATGTTGTTTATTTAAGCTGGATAATCTAATCAAGCCGGATTTTATCATGATGTTGTTTATTTCAGCTGGGTAGTCTAATCAAACCGGATTGTATCAGGATGTTGTTTAATTAAGCTGGATATTCTAATTAAGCCGAATTTTATCATGATGTTGTTTATCTAAGCTGGATAATCTAATCAAGCCGGATTTTATCATGATGTTGTTTATTTAAGCTGGATAATCTAATCAAGCCGGATTTTATCAGTATGTTGTTTATTTAAGCTGGATAATCTAATCAAGCCGGATTTTATCATGATGTTGTTTATTTAAGCTGGATAATCTAACCAAGACGGATTTTATCAGGATGTTGTTTATTTTAGCTGGATAATCTAATCAAGCCGGATTCTATCAGGATGTTGTTTATTTAAGATGGATAATCTAATCGAGCCGGATTTTATCATGATGTTGTTTATATAAGCTGGATAATCTAATCAAGCCGGATTTGATCATGATCTTGTTTACTTAAGCTGGATAATCTAATTAAGCCGGATTTGACCAAGATGTTGTTTATTTTAGCTGGATAATAATCTAAAGCCGGATTTTATCATGATGTTGTTTATTTAAGCTGGATAATCTAATCAAGCCGGATTTTATTAGGATGTTGTTTATTTTAATGGGATAATCTAATCAAGCCGGATTTTATCAAGATGTTGTTTATTTAAGCTGGATAATCTAATCAAGCCGGATTTTATCAGGATGTTGTTTATTTTAGTTGGATAATCTAATCAAGCCGGATTTTATCATGATCTTGTTTACTTAAGCTGGATAATCTAATTAAGCCAGATTTTATCAAGATGTTGTTTATTTTAGGTGGATAATCTAATCAAGCCGGATTTTATCAGGATGTTGTTTATTTAAGCTGGATAATCTAATCAAGGCGGATTTTATCAGGATGTTGATTATTTTAGCTGGATAATCTAATCAAGCCGGATTTGATCAAGATGTTGTTTATTTATGCTGGATAATCTAATTAAGGCCGATTTTATCAGTATGTTGTTTATGTTAGCTGGATAATCTAATCAAGCCGGATTTCATCATGATGTTGTTTATTTAAGCTGGATAATCTAATCAAGCCGGATTTTATTAGGATGTTGTTTATTTTAATGGGATAATCTAATCAAGCCGGATTTTATCAAGATGTTGTTTATTTAAGCTGGATAATCTAATCAAGCCGGATTTTATCAGGATGTTGTTTATTTTAGTTGGATAATCTAATCAAGCCGGATTTTATCATGATCTTGTTTACTTAAGCTGGATAATCTAATTAAGCCAGATTTTATCAAGATGTTGTTTATTTTAGGTGGATAATCTAATCAAGCCGGATTTTATCAGGATGTTGTTTATTTAAGCTGGATAATCTAATCAAGGCGGATTTTATCAGGATGTTGATTATTTTAGCTGGATAATCTAATCAAGCCGGATTTGATCAAAATGTTGTTTATTTATGCTGGATAATCTAATTAAGGCCGATTTTATCAGTATGTTGTTTATGTTAGCTGGATAATCTAATCAAGCCGGATTTCATCATGATGTTGTTTATTTAAGCTGGATAATCTGAAGCCGGATTTTATTATGATGTTGTTTATTTAAACTGGATAATCTAATCAAGCCGGATTTTATCGTGATGTTGTTTATTTAAGCTGGATAATCTAATCAAGCCGGATTTTATCATGATGTTGTTTATTTAAGCTGGATAATCTAATCAAGCCGGATTTTATCAGGATGTTGTTTATTTAAGCTGGATAATCTAATCAAGCCGGATTTTATCATGATGTTGTTTATTTAAGCTGGATAATCTAATCAAGCCGGATTTTATCAGGATGTTGTTTATTTTAGCTGGATAATCTAATCAAGCCGGATTTTATCAGTATGTTTTTTATTTAAGCTGGATAATCTAACAAGCCGGAGTTTATCATGATGTTGTTTATTTAAGATGGATAATCTAATCAAGCCGGATTTTATCATGATGTTGTTTATTTAAGCTGGATAATCTAATCAAGCCGGATTTGATCATGATCTTGTTTACTTAAGCTGGATAATCTAATTAAGCCGGATTTTATCAAGATGTTGTTTATTTTAGCTGGATAATCTAATCAAGCCGGATTTTATCAGGTTGTTGTTTATTTAAGCTGGATAATCTAATCAAGCCAGAGTTTATCATGATGTTATTTATTTAAGATGGATAATCTAATCAAGCCGGATTTTATCAAGATGTTGTTTATTTTAGCTGGATAATCTAATCAAGCCGGATTTTATCAGGATATTGTTTATTTAAGCTGGATAATCTAATCAAGCCAGAGTTTATCATGATGTTATTTATTTAAGATGGATAATCTAATCAAGCCGGATTTTATCAAGAAGTTGTTTATTTTAGCTGGATAATCTAATCAAGCCGGATTTTATCAGGATGTTGTTTATTTAAGATGGATAATCTAATTAAGCCGGATTTTATTATGATGTTGTGTATTTAAGCTGGATAATCTGAAGCCGGATTTTATCATGATGTTGTTTATTTAAGCTGGATAATCTAATCAAGCCGGATTTTATCAGGATGTTGTTTATTTTAGCTGGATAATCTAATCAAGCCGGATTTGATCAAGATGTTGTTTATTTAGCTGGATAATCTAATCAAGGCCGATTTTATCATTATGTTGTTTATGTTAGCTGGATAATCTAATCCAGCCGGGTTTTATCATGATCTTGTTTATTTAAGCTGGATAATTTGAAGCCGGATTTTATCATGATATTGTTTATTTAAGCTGGATAATCTAATCAAGCCGGATTTTATCGTGATGTTGTTTATTTAGCTGGATAATCTAATCAAGCCGGATTTTATCAAGATGTTGTTTATTTAAGCTGGATAATATAATCAAGCCGGATTTTATCAGGATGTTGTTTATTTTAGTTGGATAATCTAATCAAGCCGGATTTTATCATGATGTTGTTTATTTCAGCTGGATAATCTAATTAAGCCGGATTTTATCAAGATGTTGTTTATTTAAGCTGGATAATTAATCAAGCCGGATTTTATCAGGATGTTGTTTATTTAAGCTGGATAATCTAATAATCTAATCAAGCCGGATTTTATTCATGATGTTGTTTATTTAAGCTGGATAATCTAATCAAGCCGAATTTTATCAGGATGTTGTTTATTTAAGCTGGATAATCTAATCAAGCCGGATTTTATCATGATGTTGTTTATTTCAGCTGGGTAGTCTAATCAAACCGGATTTTATCAGGATGTTGTTTATTTTAGCTGGATAATCTAATCAAGCCGGATTCTATCAGGATGTTGTTTATTTAAGATGGATAATCTAATCGAGCCGGATTTTATCATGATGTTGTTAATATAAGCTGGATAATCTAATCAAGCCGGATTTGATCATGATCTTGTTTACTTAAGCTGGATAATCTAATTAAGCCGGATTTGACCAAGATGTTGTTTATTTTAGCTGGATAATAATCTGAAGCCGGATTTTATCATGATGTTGTTTATTTAAGCTGGATAATCTAATCAAGCCGGATTTTATTAGGATGTTGTTTATTTTAATGGGATAATCTAATCAAGCCGGACTTTATCAAGATGTTGTTTATTTAAGCTGGATAATCTAATCAAGCCGGATTTTATCAGGATGTTGTTTATTTTAGTTGGATAATCTAATCAAGCCGGATTTTATCATGATCTTGTTTACTTAAGCTGGATAATCTAATTAAGCCAGATTTTATCAAGATGTTGTTTATTTTAGGTGGATAATCTAATCAAGCCGGATTTTATCAGGATGTTGTTTATTTAAGCTGGATAATCTAATCAAGGCGGATTTTATCAGGATGTTGATTATTTTAGCTGGATAATCTAATCAAGCCGGATTTGATCAAGATGTTGTTTATTTATGCTGGATAATCTAATTAAGCCGATTTTATCAGTATGTTGTTTATGTTAGCTGGATAATCTAATCAAGCCGGATATCATCATGATGTTGTTTATTTAAGCTGGATAATCTAATCAAGCCGGATTTTATTAGGATGTTGTTTATTTTAATGGGATAATCTAATCAAGCCGGATTTTATCAAGATGTTGTTTATTTAAGCTGGATAATCTAATCAAGCCGGATTTTATCAGGATGTTGTTTATTTTAGTTGGATAATCTAATCAAGCCGGATTTTATCATGATCTTGTTTACTTAAGCTGGATAATCTAATTAAGCCAGATTTTATCAAGATGTTGTTTATTTTAGGTGGATAATCTAATCAAGCCGGATTTTATCAGGATGTTGTTTATTTAAGCTGGATAATCTAATCAAGGCGGATTTTATCAGGATGTTGATTATTTTAGCTGGATAATCTAATCAAGCCGGATTTGATCAAGTTGTTGTTTATTTATGCTGGATAATCTAATTAAGGCCGATTTTATCAGTATGTTGTTTATGTTAGCTGGATAATCGAATCAAGCCGGATTTCATCATGATGTTGTTTATTTAAGCTGGATAATCTGAAGCCGGATTTTATCATGATGTTGTTTATTTAAACTGGATAATCTAATCAAGCCGGATTTTATCGTGATGTTGTTTATTTAAGCTGGATAATCTAATCAAGCCGGATTTTATCATGATGTTGTTTATATAAGCTGGATAATCTAATCAAGCCGGATTTTATCAGTATGTTGTTTATTTAAGCTGGATAATCTAATCAAGCCGGATTTTATCATGATGTTGTTTATTTAAGCTGGATAATCTAATCAAGCCGGATTTTATCAGGATGTTGTTTATTTTAGCTGGATAATCTAATCAAGCCGGATTTTATCAGTATGTTTTTTATTTAAGCTGGATAATCTAATCAAGCCGGAGTTTATCATGATGTTGTTTATTTAAGATGGATAATCTAATCAAGCCGGATTTTATCATGATGTTGTTTATTTAAGCTGGATAATCTAATCAAGCCGGATTTGATCATGATCTTGTTTACTTAAGCTGGATAATCTAATTAAGCCGGATTTTATCAAGATGTTGTTTATTTTAGCTGGATAATCTAATCAAGCCGGATTTTATCAGGATGTTGTTTATTTAAGCTGGATAATCTAATCAAGCCAGAGTTTATCATGATGTTATTTATTTAAGATGGATAATCTAATCAAGCCGGATTTTATCAAGATGTTGTTTATTTTAGCTGGATAATCTAATCAAGCCGGATTTTATCAGGATATTGTTTATTTAAGCTGGATAATCTAATCAAGCCAGAGTTTATCATGATGTTATTTATTTAAGATGGATAATCTAATCAAGCCGGATTTTATCAAGAAGTTGTTTATTTTAGCTGGATAATCTAATCAAGCCGGATTTTATCAGGATGTTGTTTATTTAAGATGGATAATCTAATTAAGCCGGATTTTATTATGATGTTGTGTATTTAAGCTGGATAATCTGAAGCCGGATTTTATCATGATGTTGTTTATTTAAGCTGGATAATCTAATCAAGCCGGATTTTATCAGGATGTTGTTTATTTTAGCTGGATAATCTAATCAAGCCGGATTTGATCAAGATGTTGTTTATTTATGCTGGGTAATCTAATTAAGGCCGATTTTATCATTATGTTGTTTATGTTAGCTGGATAATCTAATCAAGCCGGGTTTCATCATGATCTTGTTTATTTAAGCTGGATAATTTGAAGCCGGATTTTATCATGATATTGTTTATTTAAGCTGGATAATCTAATCAAGCCGGATTTTATCGTGATGTTGTTTATGTTAGCTCGATAATCTAATCAAGCCGGATTTTATCAAGATGTTGTTTATTTAAGCTGGATAATATAATCAAGCCGGATTTTATCAGGATGTTGTTTATTTTAGTTGGATAATCTAATCAAGCCGGATTTTATCATGATCTTGTTTACTTAAGCTGGATAATCTAATTAAGCCGAATTTTATCAAGATGTTGTTTATTTAAGCTGGATAATCTAATCAAGCCGGATTTTATCAGTATGTTGTTTATTTAAGCTGGATAATCTAATCAAGCCGGATTTTATCATGATGTTGTTTATTTAAGCTGGATAATCTAATTAAGCCGGATTTTATTATGATGTTGTTTATTTAAGCTGGATAATCTAATCAAGCCGAATTTTATCAGGATGTTGTTTATTTAAGCTGGATAATCTAATCAAGCCGGATTTTATCATGATGTTGTTTATTTCAGCTGGATAGTCTAATCAAGCCGGATTTTATCAGGATGTTGTTTAATTAAGCTGGAAAATCTAATCAAGCCGGATTTTGTCATGATGTTGTTTATTTAAGCTGGATAATCTAATCAAGCCGGATTTTATCAGGATGTTGTTTATTTTAGCTGGATAATCTAATCAAGCCGGATTTTATCATGATGTTGTTTATTTAAGCTGGATAATCTAATCAAGCCGGATTTGATCATGATCTTGTTTACTTAAGCTGGATAATCTAATTAAGCCGGATTTGATCAAGATGTTGTTTATTTTAGCTGGATAATAATCTGAAGCCGGATTTTATCATGATGTTGTTTATTTAAGCTGGATAATCTAATCAAGCCGGATTTTATCAGGATGTTGTTTATTTTAGCTGGATAATCTAATCAAGCAGGATTTGATCAAGATGTTGTTTATTTATGCTGGATAATCTAATTAAGGCCGATTTTATCTGTATGTTGTTTATGTTAGCTGGATAATCTAATCAAGCCGGATTTCATCATGATGTTTTTTTTTTAAGCTGGATACTTTGAAGCTGGATTTTATCATGATGTTGTTTATTTAAGCTGGATAATCTAATCATGCCGGATGTTATCGTGATGTTGTTTATGTTAGCTGGATAATCTAATCAAGCCGGATTTTATCAAGATGTTGTTTATTTAAGCTGGATAATCTAATCAAGTCGGATTTTATCAGGATGTTGTTTATTTTAGTTGGATAATCTAATCAAGCCGGATTTTATCTTTCTCAGCCACGACATACATTATATGGGTATGTGTCTGTTTTGCAATGTCATTCTTATTACAATCTTGGAAAAACTGTTCGGACACTTACCAGCTTACCGGAAAGTTTGCATGTTATTTTAAGTACTTATGTACAGTTATTTTCAGCTTCATCAATTTCTAGTCACTACATCTTTAACATGAGGAACGTATAAATTTGCTTTACTTTGCTCAAATAAAAGACTAAATTACAGACTAAAGATTTGGTGAATCGGCTAGCTAAGGCGAGAGTGTGGCGCACGTCTAACATAAATATGGAATATAACAGTTTTTGTTATTTACAAAATCGTATCGTATTTATTTTTATTTCATCAAATTGTATTAAACTGTTACTTTTTCATCAAATAGAGGCTTCCCTCGATTTTTGTACTGCATTTTTCATAATTAGATTAGAACAGCAATATGCGCATGTCGAAATTACTTTTTGTTTACATGCTGGAATCTGATTAAAAACTTGAAATTCTCTTCACCTAACTGTCATAATTTCAGCCTTTTTTGGCTGAAATAAAGAATAAAGCACATATTTCCAATCTACTTAAGATAGCACGGTCCAAAAGTGGCTATTGCCTTTTATTGTATTGTCTTGAAATCTCGAAACAATTGAATATCTCTTTTGTGCAAAAATATCATGATTTCCCTTCAAAGAATTATTTTTCCATTGACATTTACGCTATTTTCACTCAATGACATTACTCGGACAATCTTGGATAAAACTGTTGGAACACTTACCGGAAAGTTTGCATGTTATTTCAAATATCTATGTACAGCTATTTTCACCCCCCCCCCCTTCCTCCCTCCCTAACAGCAAGAATTACAGTGAAACAATAATTCGTAACATCGACAGTCTTGAGGGGCTGAAAGTTGGAGGCTATAATATGAATAACCTACGCTATGCAGATGGCACGGTACTTATAGCAAGTCAGAAGAAAAACTGCAGTCTCTTCTAAATAAAGTTGTAGAGGAAAGTGAAAAGAGTGGGCTGTCTCTAAATGTAAAGAAAACAGAATGTATGGTGGTTTAAAAAAAAGCCATAAAACCATTATGTAGTATGCGAAGCCAAGGAGAAATAATTAAACAAGTACAACAGTTTAAGTATTTGGGCTACACACTAACATCAGATAGTCGGTGCATTAACGAAAATAGAAAACGCATTGCAATTGCCAAAGACATGTTTACAAAAATGAATCCAATTCTGAAGAATAGAAATATTACAATGGGCACGAAAGTCCGTGTCTTGAAGGCACATATATGGTCTGGTTGTGAATGCTGGACAATTACCAGTGACATCAAGAAAAGATTAGAAGCTACGGAAATGTGGTTCATTAGGAGAATGTTGAAAATATCTTGGACAGAAAGGAAAACAAATGATGATGTCCTGATAGTTTCAGGCATAGACAGGTCCCTACTCAATGCCATCAGAAGGAGACAGATGGAATTTTTCGGGCATGTTTATCGAGAGGGTGGGTTGGAACAGCTTGCAGTATGTGGGAACATTGAGGGCAAAAGAAGCAGAGGAAGGCAGCGAATTAAATATGTCCAAAGCTTAAACAACTGGGCAACCAACAACAGCCTAAGTAACAATAATGTTATGCATTTAGCTCTAAACAGAAGTGACTGGAGGGCCATGATCGCCAATGTCTGTTCCAGACTAGGCACCTAGAGAGAGAGAGAGAGAACCAGCAAGATAAACAACGCTAGTGTTCGTGAAACCATCACCGCTCATATCCCATCCTCTCCTCATGCAGCTAGTGTTCGTGAAACCATCACCGCTCATATCCCATCCTCTCCTCATGCAGGGGTCTTCTATACTATCCTCAAACTTCATAAACTTAAAGATAAGGTCGAGCAGACGTTACAGTCACAAGGCAAGAATATTTCCGACTTTTCCAACGAATATATTTTCTCCCTCGCCAGACAATTCAAAGTTCCAACTCCAAGCAGACCCATCATGTCTGGTATAAGGACCCTGACCGAACATCTCTCGGGGTTCGTGGATTCTATCCTTCAGGAACTGATGGCTAGTATTCCTAGTTATATCCAAGATACTATCGACTTAAACAAGCTTTTACAGCTAGACGACATCCCCACTAACAGTTTACTTGTTGCCATGAATGTTACCTCTCTGTACACCAATATTCATCAGAGGAGGAGGTGAAGGCTTGTGGTGAGTTTCTGGATCTATATCAGATCACAAGCACTAAGACTGAGATCATCTGTTCAATTATTGACTTTATCTTAAAACATAACAATTTTACTTTCAATGGTAAACATTACAATAAGCGAGACGGCCATGGGTAAGCGTGTGGACCCATGTTTCGCCAACATTTTCATGACATCAGTTGAAAACAAATTTCTAAGTCTCAGTTAACCTAAACCCATATTTTATGCACGTTTCATTGATGATATTTCTTTGGTTTGGAGCCATGGTTGGGAGGCAGCCATTTTGTTTAATTATGTATTGACATCTTGTGCATGATAATGCCGTTTCCTCAACAGGGATATCAGAATTGTAATGTATTTCTTTATAATTTGTTGAAAGGTTTTATTCAAAAATAATGAGACACACACTTTTAACAGCATGCTTTGATAATTTCATGTGTATACAAAAACGTCCTTGAACCTTACAAAAGGAGAACAACTTTTCATAAGTTAGAAAACTTGAGATAGATTATAACAAGATTCAAGGCATTTCAACATCCTGCTGGGTTGATGACATAATTGTTTTGTTTTAATATCACAATGGCGGCTCCCATAAATACAGTTTTTGATCATTATAGAAAATGTTTCAGATTGATTCGGGAGATATGAAACTTGGTCAGAAGATTTGTTTGATTTCTTTATCATATGAAATAAGGATTATGTCAGACTTTATGTCTCCCTCAAATTGATTAACGTTAAATCAAATGTTAATTACATTCCCATGTTCCTCGGCAATACCAATGAAGGCGTCTTCAACTTCATTTATGATGCTTTTAATTTCGGGAGGGAAAAAATCTTCAATAAGCAAATTCGGTTCGTTAATTTGCATGATCACCATTTATCTTAAAGGATCCGCCGTATTTATCAAAGGTTCCGTGATGGTCAATAAAGGCTTGGTAAACATCTTCAACTTTTAGTTGTACTGGTTTTACAGTTTGACTGATAAAAATATATTAACAAATAACTTTTAATATTAATTCCATCTCTTACAACGATTTGTTCTATTGTGATTAAAAACCCTTCAATTCCCATGGTTCTCCTGTTCGTGACCGTTTCACATATCGTGATTAAGAAATTTATGCTGCATTAACAAAAATTGTATAACATCAACTTCAAGTTAGAATAAAAACAAATCTTGCATGTAGCCAGATAGCACTGTCACATCGTGTTGAACCTCCTTTTATTGTTATGAATATAATGACCCTCTAACTGATAGCTCTATGACTCTCTAACCGATAGCTCTACGATCCTCTAGCTGATAGCTCTATGACCCTCTAACTAATAACTCAACGATCCTCTAACTAATAACTCTATGACCCTCTAACTGATAGCGCTATGACCCTCTAACTGATGGCTTTACGACCCTCTAACTGATAGATCTATGACCCTCTAACTGATAGCTCTACGATCTTCTAACTGATAGCTTTATAACCCTCTAACTGATACCTCTATGACCTTCTAACTGATAGCTCTATGACCCTTTAACTAATAGCTCTATGACCCTCTAACTGATAGCTCTATGACCCTCTAACTGATAGCTCTATGACCCTTAAACTGATAGCTCTATGATCCTTTAACTGATAGCTCTATGACCTTCTAACTGATAGCTCTATGACCCTCTAACTGATAGCTCTATGACCCTCTAACTGATAGCTTTATGACCCTCTAACTGATAGCTCTATGGCTCTCTAACTGATAGCTCTACGATCTTCTAACTAATAGCGCTATGACCCTCTAACTAATAGCTCTACAATCATCTAACTGATAGCTCTACGATCCTCTAACTGATAGCTCTATGACCTTCTAGCTGATAGCTGTACGACCCTATAATTGATAGCTCTATGACCTTCTAACTGATAGCTCTATGTCTCTTTAACTGATGGCTCTATGACCCTCTAACTGATAACTCTATGACCCTCTATCTGATAGCTCTACGACCTTGAATAGGGACATTTGTACAAAACCAACACGAAACAAAATGGTTCGTTAAAGAGGGCATAAGATGGGTTTTCATATTACTTTCATTTGATTATTTGGACAATTTAATAGAGAATTATTTCAAAATTTGTATTGATTGTAATAGCAGAAATTGGAGAAAAAGAATTAAAGTATTTGCTTTCATCAGCTCATGTGAAATTGGTGAACTTGTGAGACGTCATTCCCAGAACGAAATTTCTTACGACACTTTCACATCACATATACATCATAGTGTTATACATGTGTGTTCCTTGAAATTTGACGTATTTACACTAGGACTAGAACAATTTTTTCAGCAATACATTTCTTACAAGCTGTTCTTACTTTCTTAAATATATATTTAAATAGGTTATCTCTTCAAGTTTCATAAAAAATATATCAACGCGTTTCGAAATGCCGTATTGGTGTAGGCCTAAGTGTTACAACGCTCGTGTCTAACGTTATACCTAACACTGAAACTTGCAATGTAAGTTATAAAGTTGAACATGATGGCATTGAATATTTTCCCTAATTTTACATTTTACGCGATAATATCATATAGTGTGTGTACATTACTGTTATGGAATAAAGATGTAGCAAAAATTATCACAATGTATAAGTTCTTACAATAGCAATCATAGCCTAACTTTTAATCATGTTTAAATTACCCATTGACTTAGTACATTGATTTGTTCCAAAATGAAATTAGTAAGTCACAAATTTTAACGGGCTTGTAAAGTTTTAACTCAACTTGTAATTAATGCAAACATTGTTAACTATATTGAACACATTTATTTACATCAGAAAGAACCTGATACATCTCCTGAAGAAGAGGAATCGTAACGCAAGGGAGAAACGTTGCTTATGTAATTTGCACTGTATTTGCTGTTTGTATGTTCGCTGTTCGCAAATGGAATCATTTACAGGACAAAACTTTACGACTTCAAACCAATGCAGGATATGTAGGGATATCAATGAATAATAGCAACACAAAGGTGATGAGAATTAATGCTAAAGGCAAGATGCTTTTTTCAGTGAATGGAAAAGAGGTGAATGACGTTAATATTTACATATTTACATGCGACATACTTATGAGCCACTTACTTGTGACGTACATTACTTATGAACCACCCTGACGAAAGATGGCAGAACACTGATTGACATAAGGAAAAGAATAGGCAAGGCTAGAAACACTTTCATCACCTTAAGCAACATTTGGAAATCTAACAACTACAGCTTAAGGGAAACATAACAATATTTCAAACAAATGTTATGTCTGTGCTTCTATACGGATCATGCACATGGAGAATTAATGAGGGCGACAATAAAAAAATAAGTAGATACATTCCAACGAAACTGCCCACGCAAATATTAAAAGTCGATGGCCAACAGTAATTTCAAATAATGACTTGTATAGAAAAACAAAGATAGTACCGACAAGCATAACAATTCGTGAGAGAAGATGTAAAGAAATCGGATATATTTTATGTAGAGATGCTACCAATAACTCAATGGTAGCTTTGTCTGGACACCAGATGGGCGAAGAAAATGAGACAGGCCAAAAACAACTTGGAGGTGAATGGTAGAGAAGGAGAGAGAGATGCTTGGATGGGGGAGCTGAAACCAAGTCAGTGAATTAGCACAAGACGGGAAGAGATGGATCTCTGTACTGAAGGCCTCAATCTCCATTTGAGAAGAAGGGAGCAATGAGTGAGTGAGTGATGTTCGCTGATGAATCATTCTGGGAGTGGTAATTAAGGTACACAATTTCCAGTTTCGCCAAGCAGTTTTCAAATCTTGCATTGTTGGGAGCGTCGATTACTTGATAAGTTTCATTTTCTTTTTCTTTTTGGGACTTTTGATTGGATATTATGCTTTTGGTATTAATGATCTATACAAAACTGATATAAACTAATTTTGGTGCCCTCTTTAACGTCATATGACGTGATCAGATGAACGAAAACATTGAAAGAACAAGGCATATAAACCAGAGCTGGCAAATTGTCATATGACGTAACCAGATGAGCGAAAACATTGATAGAACAAGACATAAACCAGATTTGGTAGATTGTCATATCATATGACGTGATTAGATGAACGGAAAAATTAGAAGAATAAAACATATAAACCAAGGTTGGTAGATTGTAATATGACGTGATCAGATGATACAATACTCCACTTGGATTGCGCGTGGTCTTTCTCAGCCACGACATACATTATATGGGTATGTGTCTGTTTTGCAATGTCATTTTTATTACAATCTTGGAAAAACTGTTCGGACACTTACCAGCTTACCGGAAAGTTTGCATGTTATTTTAAGTACTTATGTACAGTTATTTTCAACTTTATCAATTTCTAGTCACTACATCTTTAACATGAGGAACGTATAAATTTGCTTTACTTTGCTCAAATAAAAGACTAAATTACAGACTAAAGATTTGGTGAATCGGCTAGCTAAGGCGAGAGTGTGGAGCACGTCTAACATAAATATGGAATATAACAGTTTTTGTTATTTACAAAATCGTATCGTATTTATTTTTATTTCATCAAATTGTATTAAACTCTTACTTTTTCATCAAATAGAGGCTTCCCTCAATTTTTGTACTGCATTATTCATAATTAGATTAGAACAGCAATATGCGCATGTCGAAACTACTTTTTGTTTACATGCTGGAATCTGATTAAAAAATTGAAATTCTCTTCAACTAACTGTCATAATTTCAGCCTTTTTTGGCTGAAATAAAGAATAAAGCACATATTTCCAATCTACTTAAGATAGCACGGTCCAAAAGTGGTTATTGCCTTTTATTGTATTGTCTTGAAATCTCGAAACAATTGAATATCTCTTTCGTGCAAAAATATCATGATTTCCCTTCAAAGAATTATTTTTCCATTGACATTTACGCTATTTTCACTCAATGACATTACTCGGACAATCTTGGATAAAACTGTTGGAACACTTACCGGAAAGTTTGCATGTTATTTCAAATATCTATGTACAGCTATTTTCACCCCCTTCCTCCCTCCCCTAACAGCAAGAATTACAGTGAAACAATAATTCGTAACATCGACAGTCTTGAGGGGCTGAAAGTTGGAGGCTATAATATGAATAACCTACGCTATGCAGATGGCACGGTACTTATAGCAAGTCAGAAGAAAAACTGCATTTTCTTCTAGATAAAGTTGTAGAGGAAAGTGAAAAGAGTGGGCTGTCTCTAAATGTAAAGAAAACAGAATGTATGGTGGTTTAAAAAAAGCCATAAAACCATTATGTAGTATGCGAAGCCAAGGAGAAATAATTAAACAAGTACAACAGTTTAAGTATTTGGGCTACACACTAACATCAGATAGTCGGTGCATTAACGAAGTTAGAAAACGCATTGCAATTGCCAAAGACATGTTTACAAAAATGAATCCAATTCTGAAGAATAGAAATATTACAATGGGCACGAAAGTCCGTGTCTTGAAGGCACATATATGGTCTGGTTGTGAATGCTGGACAATTACCAGTGACATCAAGAAAAGATTAGAAGCTACGGAAATGTGGTTCATTAGGAGAATGTTGAAAATATCTTGGACAGAAAGGAAAACAAATGATGATGTCCTGATAGTTTCAGGCATAGACAGGTCCATACTCAATGCCATCAGAAGGAGACAGATGGAATTTTTCGGGCATGTTTATCGAGAGGGTGGGTTGGAACAGCTTGCAGTATGTGGGAACATTGAGGGCAAAAGAAGCAGAGGAAGGCAGCGAATTAAATATGTCCAAAGCTTAAACAACTGGGCAACCAACAACAGCCTAAGTAACAATAATGTTATGCATTTAGCTCTAAACAGAAGTGACTGGAGGGCCATGATCGCCAATGTCTGTTCCAGACTAGGCACCTAGAGAGAGAGAGAGAGAGAACCAGCAAGATAGACAACGCTAGTGTTCGTAAAACCATCACCGCTCATATCCCATCCTCTCCTCATGCAGCCAGTGTTCGTGAAACCATCACCGCTCATATCCCATCCTCTCCTCATGGAGGGGTCTTCTTTACTATCCCCAACTATCATAAACTTAAAGATAAGGTTGAGCAGACGTTACAGTCGCAAGGCAAGAATACTTCCGACTTTTTCAACGAATAAATTTTCTCCCTCGCCAGGCAATTTAAAATTCCAACTTCAAGTAAAGCCATCATTTCTGGTATAAGGACCCTGACCGAACATCTCTCGGGGTTCGTGGATTTTATCCTTCAGGAACTGATGGCTAGTATTCCTAGTTATATCCAAGATACTATCGACTTAAACAAGCTTTTACAGCTAGACGACATCCCCACTAACAGTTTACTTGTTGCCATGAATGTTACCTCTCTGTACACCAATATTCCTCAGAGGAGGAGGTGAAGGCTTGTGGTGAGTTTCTGGATCTATATCAGGTCACTAGCACTAAGACTAAGATCATCTGTTCAATTATTGACTTTATCTTAAAACATAACAATTTTACTTTCAATGGTAAACATTACATCCAAGTGAGCGAGACGGCCATGGGGACCCGTGTGGACCCATGTTTCGCCAACATTTTCATGACATCAGTTGAAAACAAATTTCTAAGTCTCAGTTAACCTAAACCCATATTTTATGCACGTTTCATTGATGATATTTTTTTGGTTTGGAGCCATGGTTGCCCCGCGCTTCAAAATTTCATACGGTTTCCAATTCTTCTCATCCTACTGATCCGTCTATACACTGGTAGGCTAAACACAATATTTTATACTCGGTTCTAGCTTCAACTGGTAGCCAGTGCAAAAGCTTTAACGCGGCTGTAATACTGTCACGTTTTGATGTTTTAGTGACAATACGTGCAGCTTTATTTTGTATCCTCTGCAATCGTTTGATGTTCTCATGTGACGCACCTACAAGCAGACTGTTGCAATAATCAAGCCGTGACAGGATTAATGACCTTGCCAATGCTGAAGCCGTCTCTTGAGTCAGAAGGTATCTGATGCTGCCAATATTGTGCAAGTGGTAGTTGCAGATCCTGCAAAGCTTTGTGATATGCTTCTCCATGGTCAGTTTTGGTTAAAGAAAAACACCAAGATTTTTCACTGATTTAGAGAATAGGATTGAGGTGAGACAAACCGAGATATGACTGATGTCTGTGTTGAGCAGTCTGGACTTTGGTCCTACAAGCATAGCTTCTGTCTTGCACTCGTTAAGTTTGAGCATGTTGTTCGTCATCCAAGACTTTATGCTTGTTGTACATAGTTCAAGTTTACTAAGCGCCACCATTCCACTTTCTGCTGGGTGAAAACTATCTATCAGCTGTGTATCATCGGCATAGAGGTGATGAAGAACGTCATGACTGTTTATAAGTCTATCAAGTGGCTTTGTATATAAGGTGAATATCAGAGGACCTAAAACAGATCCTTGTGGTACACCACATGTTAGATTAATTGGATTAGACTGTGACACATTGATGATAACAGACTGATGTTTGTCTGATATATACGATGAAAGCCAAGAAAGTATTTTGTTACTGAACCCGTATTCATGAGCTAGTCGTTGTTTCAGAAGTTCGTGATCGATCGTGTCGAAAGCAGCAGAGAGGTCGAGGAGTACCAAGATTCCAACTTTTCCATCATCTACCGCCATTTGCAAGTCGTTCACAACACGCACCAAAGCGGTTTCAGTACTATGGGCATTCTTATAGGCAGATTGAAAGTTTGCCGAAAGATTGTGGCTATTAATATGATTTACCAGTTGCTTGTTTACTGCCTTTTCCAAGATCTTGAGAGAAATGGGAGATTTGACACTGGACGGTAGTTTATGAGTTGATTTTTGTCCAAGTTCTGCTTTTTAATTTGAGGTTTCACCACCGCATTCTTGAATACTTTAGGTAAAATGTCTGTGTCCAGGCTGATATTTATCATTTTTGTGATGACAGGCAGGAGAACATCACAAAACTGCAACAACAATTTAGTTGGAATAGGATCCAACTCACATGTTGTAGGCTTTGAATCCATTATCAGTCTCAGTACTTGTGGTTCAGACATTGGTTCAAACTCAGTTAGGTGTTCACCACTGAATGATGACATCATTTGGTCAGATCTTTGGTCAAGTTGAGGGCGACTATCGTCAGAGATGAGTGCTTTCCTTATGTTTTCAATTTTGCTTGAGAAGTATTGGTTGAAAGATTCTGCTAATATTTCATCATTTGCTGCTGTAGGATGTATCTTCTCTTCAGTTTTGCCTAATAGCTTAAACATTTGTGTCCAAAGTGCTTTGGGGTTGTTTATTTTTGAAAGTATTGCTTCTTGGTAATATTTTGCTTTGGCCTGCTTAATTTCATTCTGCACATCCTTTCTTGCTTGTTTGTAAATTTGACGATGGACCTCAAGGCCGGAAATCCTCCATTTTCGTTCTGTTCTTCTTCTCCGTAATTTCAATTTATGTATGTCATCATTATACCAGGGTGAATTAGGTTTGACATGTATATGCCTTTCAACTGATGCGGCATGCTTGTCAAGTAGTTCCGTTAAAGTGGCGTGGTATAACTCAGTGAGATCATCAAGTATAATGGAGGGTTCTTTAGAAGTTTAGATTCCAATATGTCATTTCTAAATTTATCTTGCGATATGCCTTTGATATTACGACATGTCACTGTTGTCATTAGTGGTAAAGGTTTGGCAAGATTTAACGTGAAAGTAATCTCCACTGGTTTCTCGCGACTCTTTCCTGAAGCAGAATCTGAGACGATGCACGCAAGTTCTCACGTGCTGGAACATACAGGTCAACGAGCTCACACAGGTAAGATGGCGCAGAGCCATGTAAAATTTTGTACACGAACAAGGCTACTTTGAATACAATACGCTGTTCAACTGGTAACCAGTGAAGTTTACACAAAACTGGTATAATATGAGCAGAGGGCTTAGTGAAGGTTATTAGTCTTGCCGCAATATTCTGAATTCTTTGAAGCCGGTTCAGCTGTGTTTTTGTGATGCCATACAACAGGGAATTTCCGATATCTATCTTTAAAGTAATAAAGGCATGTACTAATATTTCAGCAGTCTCTTGGTTTAAACAACTGCGAATGCGACTTATATTCCGAATTGAAATGTAGGCAGCTTTGCAAGCAGAGGTAATGTGATTGCTCATAGAAAGGGATGAATCCAGAGTAATTCCAAATAGGTAAAAGGCCTACTTTTTAAGTTTATTGGGGGCCACAAACTTTGAAAAATATTGGGGGCCTTTCCTCCTCCCACCAAGGCCCTCGGTAACGGGCCCTGGTATATGATGTGCTTTGTGTCAAATAATTACTAAATGTATGCTACATCTTCTATACACTATATGTAGGATTTATGAGTGAGTGGATTTCTTTTTGTTTTCAAGCTTCAAGAATGACCTAGTATAATTTCATATCACTTTCAAAAGAGTACCTCTGGACCCGGTCTGCCCTCAACTTTCAAAAGGACTAGTGGCGGCACCAGGATTTTGGTCATGGTGGGCAAGAGAGGGGAAATATTGTCTCAAGGGGGGCAAAACAAAGCCTCTAAATAGGACAAAATATGTCACTTTACAACATTTTCTGGGAGGTGGAAGTTGGGGCAAAGTGATCTCATGGGGGAAAATTTCCCGCCGCCACTGAAAAGGACATCTCCTGCTTCGTCCGCCCCAATTTTCAAAAGGGCACCTCCTGTCCTCCTTCGCCCTTTGGCCTCCTTGCCCCCGTGGTTTCGGCATCGCTGGCTGTGGCTTCTAAAACGAGATCTTATATCGTATTATGCTAACTCCCTTCACTGATTAATACTATGCCTCCATCCATTCATTTTCATACAAAGTGTCAAAACAGAAGTTTTGGTAGGGGAGGGAGTGATTTCCATCGGGGCCAGTGGCAAAGGCTACTGAAGCTCAGGGGACATGATCCATGTTGAGTCAGACTGAAGCTCACACGTGCACCACAGGCAAGTATTGAAACCAAAAGAAAACACGTAATTAATTAGTTGGGACAACTTGGGTTTTTTTTGGGGGGGGGGGCGTTTTTACCTGTAACCCAAGTTACCCACCTTCGGTCACCATTGTCTTCCACTCCCATCGTTCCTCTCTTCTGCTCCCCAATCTTCTCCCCATCCTACCTTCTCGGGCGAGAAATTCATGTAAGTCTTAGTGGATGACAAGTTGACAACTAAAGGAATCCCTGACCCTTGTCCTGGGTCTCTGGTGTGGTGTCTTGGAGGATAAGCCGGAGAATGGCATAAAGACTCACAGCGGGCCTCTTTTATTATAATCAGTGGACTGCGTACCAAAGTTGGTCCGTAGGGGGAAAGACTTACGTAGTGAACTGATTTTGAGGGCACTGGGTACCAAGGTCTTTATCTTTGTCTCTTGGATTTTAGTTTCCAGTTTCTATGAATCCACTGGAACTGTGAGTGCATGCTCATTAATTCATGTTTTGAGTATTGTTATCTGCAATCTTCTTTTTATATTTTTAATGGCAATCAATTTTGTGTAGCAGACGGCATTGTTTACATACCTATGCATGGCAGGACAATTTTTTTTTTTGCATGAAAATTCATTAAAAGAGGCATTAGTTCATAGAGGTATTCTTTCGAAAAGTGTGGGGGAGGACACGGCATCTTAGGGAGCTTCCCAAGTCATATACACATGTCCCGCCTACTACGCCTAGTCACATGTGAATAAGTGATGAGCCCATAACAACAAAGTAAAAGGGGCACTTTTGCCATATTTGATTGATTAAAAGTGTATATATATACGCCCGTACATTCCACCAAGTTTTGCACCTTTGACGATAATTGAGGGGCACTTTTCACTTTTAAAAGGGCAATTTGGCAAACGTGGGAGGAAAAGGAAGGGTGGAGGGGTGGGGGAGTATTCCCCCTAGATCCTCCGGTATGAAGACTCGTCATACACAACAAAAAACAATGACTTAGTTTGTTTAGCGTTTTCAAGTTTATTCTTTACGAATTTTTTATCTCAGCTCAGATATGGATAAAATATGCTGTGAAATACGTTGCAGAAACCAGCAGAAACCACATATGGTTACAATAACATTAAACCTATTTATATCTTATTATTATTTGTTACCCCCATCAGGGTTTAAAGGTATGTCTTTACTTAAATTTCTGGGAAAATCCTCAAAATATTAGATTCCAATGCAAACTTGTTTTAAAAAAAACGCAAAAGTTTTCAGAGCGATTGCTGTCTTATGATTTTCGTACTGTATTAAATGACGGGCCGAATATCATGGTGGTTGGTGCAAATTATTACGTACGTAAGTATTATTATCACGTACGTACGTGATACTTCATTGCGTACGTACGTGATATTATTACGTACGTAGGCCTACGTAATATTATCACATACGTACGTAAAAAAAATGTTTTTTACTAGTGTCCCCTCTAGAGCTTCGTACTCTACTAATAGATTAGTCCATGTTTCCATATTAGCATCATCAACAATCCTGTACAGCTTAGTGTCATCAGCAAATTTACAAATCTTAGAGCCAAGGGGAAACATCAATATCATTAATGAAGATTAAGAAAAGAAGCGGACCCAATACAGAACCCTGAGGAACACAACTTGTAACCTACTCCCATGGAAATACTTAACCATTAAAAACAACTCTTTGTTACCTGTCAACTAACCAACAATATATCCAACTGGCACACTTTCCCTCCTCACCAAGCGCTCTTGTTTTCATCATGAGCCTGCCCAATGGAACCTTATCAAATGCTTTTGGGAAATCTAAATAGATAACATCCACATTATGACCAGAATCAACTGGTTTAGTAACATCATCAAGAAACTCCAATAAATTAGAAACACAAGACCTCTTAGGTAAGAAACCATGCTGGGACAAATTTAACAAACCATTGACCAGTAAATGATCTAGTACAACATCCTTAACAATGGACTCCATGACCTCAAGTTGCACACAACACTAGTAAGACTCACTGGCTTAGTTACAAGGCAAACTGTGGTCATTCTTTTGAAAAATAGGAGTGACATTAGCAATTCTCCAATCACTAGGAACAACACCAACATTAAAGCACTTTGAAAAGATAATACTCAGGAGAGCAGAATACACAATAGAACACTGACGTAAGACAGTCTGTACAAACTTCGACTCCGACCTCGAGAATGACACTTTAAATAATTGTTATGACGTCAGAGAGTGTTTGAGCGATGATTTGCATTGCGTGACTGCCTGACAACCATGGAAGTTAGAGTGTCGATACCAAAAGAGGCTTTCATTGAGCTTGACACTGAGGTGTCAGTGTATTTATTTGATGATAATAAACCTGAAATAAAGGTGAGTAGAAAGTAAAACGGAAAATTCACTTTGTTCGAAAATCAATTAGGCCTAACGTTAGCATACGGTTTAAAAAAATTCTTAAGTACGTAGACCTACGCATGCTAAGTAATTCGGCGAAAAATATTAACATTGCTAAGTTAGGCCCTAACGTTAGGCTAGGACTATCCCCAGTATATGAATCTGAATAGGTTAAGTCGGCAAAAATCCTTCTAGAGGATATGAACGCCAACCGAGCGTAGCAAAAGTATGAGGGGAAAAAAATCAATTAACAAGCTTAGCAAGTTTAGCTTTGAAACAGTTTTGACTTGGTGCATGTACAATGTCCGATGGTAAAGCATTCCAATCTGTTAGTGTTTGAGGAAAGAAGGAGTATTTATTAACATTCTTTTTAGCATAAAGAACGTGGAAATTCAGATCATGGTTATTTCTTGTATTAATTCTTGCGTTTGGGATCAGGTTATCATTATCAATGGCGACAAGACTTATTGATTTTATATAGCATTTTTTGACGGGTGTTCCTTCTTCTTGTTATTAGCAGGGGCCAATCTAATTTATGAAGCATGCTAGTGACACTGGATTTATAAGAGTAGTCTGCCATACAGAACTTGACTGCTCTCCGTTTAATTGATTCAAGCTTATCTACATCGCACTGGTGATGGGGGTCCCAAACTGCTGATGCGTACTCAAGTACTGGCCTAACTAGAGCTTTATATGCAGTGGTTTTAACGTCAGTGGGACAGTTTGAGAGGTTACGTCTTAATAGGCCAAGTACAGAGTTTGCTTTGTTGGTGATGTTGTGTATATGTTTATCCCATCTGAGTTTATTATCAATTTCAACACCTAGGTACGGGTGGGAGATGATATGTTTCAGCGGCTGGTTGCACAAGGTATAAACTGGTGATTTATAGCATTTTCTGGGAGATATTGAGAGGATGTAGCATTCAGAGGAGTTGAAATTCATTTGCCATTTATTTTGCCATTGTTCAAGTTTATTTATATTATCTTGGAGGATTTGTTGGCCAGAGGGTTTATCAGTTGTTTTATACACAAGACAATCATCAGCAAACAGTCTAACCGTGCTGTTTATATTATCAGGGATGTCATTGACATATAAAATGTATCCTAGAAAATGCTATAAATCACCAGTTTATACCTTGTGCAACCAGCCGCTAAAACATGTCAACTCCCACCCGTATTTCCAGGTTCCCTATGCTAAAAAGAATGTATATAAACACTCTTTCTTCCCTCACACACTAAAGGATTGGAATGCTTTACCGTCAGACATTGTACATGCACCAAGTCCCAACTGTTTCAAAGCTAAACTTACTAACTCTTGTATTGCTAACTATTTTTTTTTTTTTTTACTCATACTTTTTACGCTCGGTTGGCGTTCATGTCCTCTGGAAGGATTTTTGCCGACTTAACCGATTCAGATTCAGATTCAGATAAAAGGAAGTACGGTGACATTGGGATTGCCGAACGATTACAGATTGTATACAATTCCCTGTTTTTTTTTTAATTCACACGTAGAAAATTGATGATTGAAAAACAACATACTTTGGTAAAACCCTAGTATAGCGGTAAAATAAGGATTTTTAAGGTTTTCTTTTTTAAGGATATACACTGGGAGCGTAACACTTGTTAAGTATAGACTTATCTTCACAACTTACATTTATTATTTGGAAATTTTACCTTTAGCTGCAGATTTTTACCCTCACGTGGATATACATTATTTTGTTTACTTGTCTGAAGGTTATTTGTGTTTTTTGTATTGTTTAATTGTTCATTCTTGTTTAGTTTAGTGCATTTTCCGTGTTTGTTATTTTTGCCTAGCGTTAGTGAACCTAATGTTATTTAGCCTTACACACTATTTGTATTTACAATCATTTCCGCGATTTTTTTCTTTTTCTTTCGGTGATCGGAAGTTAAGAACATTTTGAGTCCTGTGTAAGTTTATTCTGAATCTGAATCTGAATCTGAATCGATTAAGTCGGCAAAAATCCTTCAAGAGGACATGAACGCCAACCGAGCGTAAAAAGTATGAGTAAAAAAACTATAAAAAAAATAGTTAGCAATACAAGTGTTAGTAAGTTTAGCTTTGAAACAATTGAGACTTGGTGCATGTACAATGTCTAGCGGTATAGCATTCCAATCTTTTAGTGTAAAAGGAAAGAAAGAGTGTTTATATACATTCTTTTTAGCATAGGGAACCTGGAAATTAAGGTCATGATTATTTCTTGTATTAGTTCTGACGGTGGGGATAAGTTCATCTTTATTGATGGCGACAAGATTGTTATTGATTTTATATAGCATATGTAGCCGGGTGTTGTATCTTCTTGTTTTTAGCAGGGGCCAATCTAATTTATGAAGCATGTTTTTTACACTAGATTTATAAGAGTAGTCGGTTATACAGAACCTGGCTGCTCTCCTTTGAATAGATTCAAGTTTATCCACATCGCACTGGTGATTGGGGTCCCAGACTGCTGATGCGCACTCAAGTACTGGCCTGACTAGAGCTTTATAAGCAGAGGATTTAACGTCGGTGGGACAGTTTGAGAGGTTACGTTTTAATAGGCCAAGTACAGAGTTAGCTTTCTTGGTTATGTTATTGTTTGCCTTCTTACATCATTTCATTCATTTTCATTTCCTTATCTTCCTATTACAGTATTAGTGTCCATCCATTGTAGCCTTTAGCTGTTGTTTATCCTGTTGTAAAGGACCTATATTATAGGTAGTAACGTTAGGCCTAGGCCTATATTATTTGTTTATTAGATTCGTCAATCATGTTTATTCTAACTCACAACCTCTTTTCCCCTGTGTTGTTCTTGGTAACATACTCTAGAACCTCCGACTTACTGAACTCCTTACTTTCGTCACAACCCCACTTGTCTCAGGCCTCAAATTTGCCTTTAATTTGGCTACCTTGTCTTGTTTAGTCTAAGTGATTATTCAAATCACACACTCACAACTTATCTATGTATCGATGGGCAATTACATTCGTACAGATCAAGTTGGAAATTGTCAAAATTCAAATCACACAAGAGAAAATTACTCCTCTTATTCCTTACCCTTTCTGGTGATATCGAAAGCAATCCTGGACCCTCCCCAAAATTTCCTTACACACAATGCAACAAATCTGTCAAAAATAACCAGAAAGGTATTTGTTGCAATGACTGTGACTCGTGGGTTTATAGTAAGTGTGCAGGCATTAGTAATGCAGATTACAACACCCTTGCATCATCAACCGATGATTGGTTTTGTTCGGACTCTTCGGCTCCTTGTGGCCTGTGTGGACTCCAGTGTAGGAGATCTGATAAAGCAGTACACTGTGACAATTGTGATCAATGGATCCATACTAAGTGCTGCAACATTGATGATTAAAAATACAGCGACCTCATGCATTCTAGCTGTACCTGGGTGTGTGACACTTGTGACTTCATGAACTTCTCCGATTCTTTCTTCTCAACTAACAATTCCATCAACTGTACTAACTCATATGAGGCACTTCAAAGTTATTCTTCCGGCCTTGACTCAGGGTCCAACCACCACCCCGATGTCAAATTGAAAACTAATCCAAAAAAGGTAAAAAGGAAGGTTCTAAAATTTCTTGTTATCAACTTTCAAAGTGTTCAAAACAAGAAAGCCTCCACTGGAAGTCTTATAAAAGACAAAGACCCAGATGTCATTATTGGCACTGAAACCTGGCTTAATTCCGAAATCAACAACTCTAAAAAATTCCCGACAACTCTACAGTCATTCGCAAAGATAGAAATACAAATGGTTATGGTGGTGTATTACAGGCAGTAAAAAATGACCTGATTTTCACTGAGCTTACTAAACTAGACTCTGACTGTGAGATCATCTGGACCAAATTCCAATTCCCTAAGGAAAAGAGCATAAATGTAGGAACTTTTTACAGGCCCAGTCACAATGACCTTACTAGCCTTCTTGAGTTGAGAAAATCACTACAAAAATTAGGGAAAAATGCTGACAAAAACAATGTTATTCTTGCTGGTGATTTCAACCAACCTAACATTGATTAAAGCGTAAACATTATTTCAGGCACTAACGCTTCCTCCGAAGCAACCAAAATGCTTCTTGAAGTGGCCGATTCATTCAACCTCACTCAAATGGTGCAGTCACCTACCAGAGATAACAACATTCTTGATCTTGTATTTACTAACAACTCACCAGCTGTTAACTCAGCTAACGTCATACCCGGTATAAGTGACCATGATATTGTTGAACTGACCCTAAACATCTCCTTTCCTCGTAAAAAGTTGCCTAAACGTAAAATCTATTTAAGGAAAAAAGTTAACACAGAATGCATAAAAGAAGACCTGTCTAAACTTAAACTGCGATATTATTCTAAATTCAATAGCTCATCCATTAATGTTGATGAAAAATGGAATTTCTTTGAAAAGGAAATTAAACTGATTATTGAAATAAACACACCTCACAAATTCACCTCAACTAAACTAAATCTACCTTGGTTCACCTATATCCAATGCCGTCTCTGCAAGAAAAAACATAAACTGTTCAAGAAAGCTAAGAAAACTCAACAAATCCATGACTGGAATACATATAAAAGCTTTAGGAAATCTGTCTGTAAAAACATCAAAGAAGCTAGAAACAACTTCATCTGTAATAAACCTAAAAATTCCCTAACTGAAAACCCTAAGGCATTTTGGTCCTACATAAAAAGACTTAAAAGTAATTCCGTGGGTGTGTCAGACCTTATGAACAACGGTAAAATTTGTAGTGACAGTAGGACTAAAGCTAACATTCTAAACAACCAGTTTTTCAGCGTTTTCACGGAAGAAGATACCTCTCAAATCCCTATAACTAAACCACTCACCACCAACAAAATAAACCAACTTATAATCACTCCAGAAGGTGTCAAAAAGAACTGCAAAACCTAAACCCAAACAAAGCCTCAGGTCCCGACCATATACCACCATGGTTCTTAAAAACACATGCAGAAGACCTTTATGAAATCCTAACTGATCTCTTCCAAACCTCTGTAGATAACGGTACTATCCCAAACAAGTGGAAAGAAGCAAACATATTAGCATTTTAAAAAAGGGTGATAAACACGACCCAGCTAATTACAGACCAGTCTCTCTTACCTGCGTGTGTAGTAAAATCCTTGAGCATATAATCCACTCACATGTGATGAAATTCCTTGATGAGCATAATATCTTAACTGATCTCCAACATGGCTTTCGAGGAAAAAGATCAACTGAAACACAACTTCTCTTAACAATAAATGATATTTCTAAACAAATTGACCAAAACAGTACCATCTCTATGGCTATACTCGACTTCTCAAAAGCGTTCGGTAAAGTCCCACACCAACATCTGTTATCCAAACTTTCCGCATATGGCATTGATGGAAATCTACTGTCCTGGTTTGCATCCTTCCTCAGCAACCGCATTCAGCGTGTTGTCTGTAATGGCGAAATCTCAAATCCTAAACAAGTTCTATCTGGTGTACCACAAGGTACCGTTTTAGGTCCTTTACTCGAAAAAAAACGGAAAAAGATATTAACATATTTTTTTACCACTTTGTTTCTTTAAATTTTCTGTAACATATATGAAAAAATAAAATAAAATCCGTGGGAATATTCCTTTAATATTAATTTATCTCTTCTAAATAATGGAATGTTTCTTCATATATGAGATATGGCATAATATGCACTTTACAGGAAGATGTTTCGCCCATCTGTTTGTGTACCTTATGTCTTATTGAAACATTATTTACAATGGAATACATACAAATCGCCGTGAAAGTGCAACTATTACATCACACTGTTGTCTTAGAATCACTGCACCAGTCCCTTTTCAACACACATTTTGCAATAGCTCCTAAATGGAACGTACAGGTCTGGAGATCAGCATGGTTTTACCATTTTTCTTCTTAAGTATTATGTTGTATAAAAGCTCATGAAAATTTACAGCAATTCTTTTTAAGACACCACAGATAGATTTACTCAGGGATGGACAAATATTCTGCATTATGGGAGCATTGAAAATCTTGAAAACATTTCTGCGAATTCAATGCATCAATGATAAAACTGAATGCTAGAGGCAAAATCGTCATATCTGCATATGGACACAGTGTTTAGAACTCGATTCAAAAATGTTGATTGGTTGAAATTTCAACCAATTGACAATTGCTGGACGATTAGTTGGCACTTATTTCACGGTATATATAAACAAAGAGTTGTCATTTAGAAGGAAAGGAATCTAAAAAAAATGTATCACCCTATCCTCAAATCCCCATTGTTCACCACGCTCGCAGTCCACAAAACTAAAGTCAACTCCTTTGTAACATAACCAAGGACATCCTTTACAGCAATCTCACGTGACGCATAAAACAACATTGTAATCTTTATATCCAGGTAGTTACACAAATGCCGTGCAAGTAATGTACACATGCATAGTATTGAAATTATTGTGCGTTCCACAATTGGAAGTGACTTCTGAATTTATTTAGAGAACGATTCCGACTCTTTTATTTCAACTCGTTTCTTTCTTTCACGCATTTCCTCCCTTCCCTTCCCATTTTCGTATCCCCTTTTTCTTTATGTAGGCCTGAACAAGTTTATTTGACCATTGGTGACATGGTATACGCCAGTGGCGTAACTAGAAATTCTGGGTCTGGGGGGAGGGGGGGAGGGTGGTGGGAGAAGATGGAAATTTTCCGGTTTACTGGAAACATGGAACGGGTAGTTACTTATGATAATCAGTACCAGGATTCTAAAGTTTTGCAGAAGGGCGAGGATCTAATTTTCCGACAAACTAATATCATTAAATGGCAAATAGAATGCCACTTATAGCGTGCACAATTTACATTCTACCGACCGCCAACAGATCCTCAACATAATTTAAAAATTTCCGACAAGAAGTAAAATTTTCCGACAAAACTCCCACTGAGGCTTGGTGGTGGCGGTGGTGGTGTGGGAGAGGGGGGGGGGGGGGGTAATTGCACCCTGTATCCCCGTGCTAGTTACGCCACCGGTATATGCTATATTTTCCACACCTGTTACTACTGTATAAATATCAAAATATAATTGCTCAGAAGAAATCAATTATATTGTGAAATTAATATAATTGGAATAATTCAAAAATAATAAATGTTCTGATTATTTTCTGTCTGATAAAAAATGTGCAAAAGATGAAAACATTATCAATGAATGAAATGAAGCAATTCGGCTTAAAGGAATATTTCCATGGATTTTCTTTTTTTATATGTGATAGAAAAAATCTTTAAAAACAAAGTGGTGAAATAAAAAATATGTTAATATCTTATTCCGTTTAGAAGATACGAAATTTTGAAGTATTTTTGAATTTGGACAAAAGTGACTGATTGGCAACATCTGTGATGTCATAGAAACAATTTCAACAAAACGTCTTTTGTGTTTCTTTAAAATTGATTTGGATTTGTTTTTTTCTCATTGAAAAACCAAGACAAAAAATGTTTTCTTGTAAATTATATATATAATATATTCCTCCCTATCTCTATAATGAACCAAAAATGCTGTTTGATAATGTAAACAAAGTGTGATTAAATTGATAAGAAGTGTCCTGGGATTGCCTTGATGACATCACCAAGCTGAAGGACATATACTGTACGAGGTGATCAAGAACATTTTTTTCTACTCTTTAATTCTTATAACTTCTAAACGGAATAAGATATTGACATAGTTTTTGCACCACTTTGTTAAAATTACAATCCATTGGAATATTCATTTAAGTAAACAATAGATATACTTTAATCCGAAATGGAAGTTTCAGAAAGCATTAATAGGTAAATTCTTATATCACAGATGATATTTTAACAACATGCATAATCTGATGTGTGAAATATGTAAAAAAGTACATGTTTTATATAATACATTAATTTATTACATATGTTTCATATTATACATTATTTTATTACATATGTTTCATACTATACATTATTTTCTACTTGGAAGGACGTATACTGCAAATATTTCTTTTAACTGTTGAAGGTAACTATTGATGTAATTCACACAATTAATAATCGAAATGAAAGAATATGGTCAGAAAATAAGAATTCATCTCCATTAAAAGCACAGAATAAACTTTAACATTGTAGAAGGTGTTGCCGAGCCCAAGTCTGAAATCTAAAAGGTCGAAGGATAGGTACAAATGGTTCAACCACGTACCGGAACATTAAATTATGAGTTTATTAGCCTTTGAATTTTGAATACAGCTTTTGTAATTTTCACAGTATGAGTAATCAGATTTTGAAATTGTTTTTAATAGATGGAAAAATGTAATCAACAGGAAAGCACTTCAAAATCTTTTTTTATTTTTTATTTCTTCCATCAATTTCAGACCTTTAAAGATATTCAAAGTGCCTTCCCCAGCCTGAGGCTGGGAAAGGTCATTATCTTTCATTGAAATTATCCCTTGATTAGCCCATATTTGCCCCAAAAAAACCTAAAAACCTGTAAAATTGCCAATTTTGTAACCGATTTTGATGATTTTTTTTAACTTTCTTCATGTTTGTTAGAATATTGTAAGTCAATTTAGTTAATTCCCATATACGTTTAAGCGGAATCGATAAAAAGATTAAGAATATTGATATGTAGGATATGCATGCCAACATTTTCTCTAATATAGTGACTATGCTGCTATATGCATGGACGTAAATGTTGTCCATGTCTGTAAATTTCTTTCCTATTTAACAAATTCGAGTATAATCATTTCTTTCTAAACAATATTTGTGTTACTGTAACCGATATATGAAAGAAATTAACTTACCAAATACCGTTTTCTTCAGTGATTTGACGAACTGTTTTGAAAACCATGTTTGCTGTTAATTTATACCACTTTTGCTTACACAACCAGACAACAACGTAGCATACGTTCCTATAACATATGCAGAAAAACGCGATAGTGCGCATGTGTGTAAGGATAGGGTTTGTCTAGGGAGTTACTATAATGGATACTCCCTGATTTCAATCAGTTTCTTTTTAAGCAACTAATGGAATAATGGTTACATTTGAGCAAGTAATGGAATAATGGTTACAAAGTTGACCATTACATGGTCAACTTTGCACCGAACCAACGTTGGTCAAAATTAAACTACCATAACGTGATAAAAATTAACCATAATATAATATTTATGGACAAATTTGACCATATTGTGGTCAAATTTGTTGTTCAATTCAACCAAAGCTGGTTCGGTGCAGAATTGACCAAGTTGTGGTCAAAATTTTACCATTTTTTTTTAGAGTGTACTGATGACATACAAATTTTGCTCTTTGGTCGAAGCAATAATTAATCTATCAGAAGAAAAGTGTTGATAAGTGGATATAAATCAATCAATTAGTTTTCTAAACGTTTCCTTAAATGGTATTATTTTAGCGCAAACTATTGGTACAAATTTCGTAGATGCTATGCTTGGCAGTTCTCTGTACTTTAAATGAAATAATTATTGATTATATTTTTAGGAAAGTAAAACAAAAGCTCGCATTTCTTTGAAAATTCTGTTTATTTTTTACCACGAACAGATGACATTATTTGTAATGCATACGTGCTACAGCATATCCAATACTTTCGCATGCATGGGAAATTGTACAAAAATGAATGATAATAATGGTTAGAGCAAATCTATAAAAAAGGAACTTGTAAATAATTCATGGTAGGTGACTGCAATATTTAAAGATCGCTAAAAGTAGCATTATTATTTGTAAGCAAAACGAAATTGTGTCGAATTTGGTACAATCATGATTCAGAGATAGTCCTTGTTGTTTTTGGTTTTAAAACTATAACCTTGTTGAGTAAACTTATCTCGGGCATGTCGGGTGCAAAAGTTGCCAAACTTTTGCATTGGAATCGAAATTAAGTTAACATGTGCGATGTGCTACGTCATGAAGCAGATTAATTTTCTTCAAATTTTATGATTTGATGATCTGGCCTAAAAATATCCAATTTAGACTCTAATCATGTTAGCAAGATAATAAAAAACCATTTTGGTTTAAGATGCAAATTTTGGAAAATTGCACAAATTTCAAGTAATTTCTAATCACATTTAACTTTTCCGTCTCCGAACAATATTCAAGACTTTACTACTTACTTAAATGTACCCTAGACGAGAGTCGAGTACGCGTACGACTCTTATATGGTTAATGGCGTGATTTTGCACATTTAGGCTACTGTACTAAGGCACAGTTGAAGTTAGCGTCATATTCATATTCAGATTCAGAATCAAATTCCTATTCCATTACAGGTGCAATGGACGTTATTCGGCAATGAGGTAACGCCGTGTAGCAGATTGGCGCCGCGTGACCAGCGGAGGAGACATCCTTATGTAAGGGTGCCATCTACTGGGATACCAACAAGAGAGTTAGAGAGGATTTGGGCTACGAACAGAGCAAAATCAGTTTTTCTTTCTGTTTTGCATTCTGAGTGTTTTTGTGGATGGCGGTTGTTGCAATGCAATTACACTCACGAGGTGAAAGCCCACCCAATCCCAAACCCCGTTGTAATGGACTCATTTCTGAATGATCGTACCTGGACCCTCAAAATCTAGGACCTAAATGGCCAAAAGTCGTGAAAATTATAGCTATCATAAGGCTATATCATGGTCCATGGCCCTTGTGCCCAATGAAGGTTCTGTGTCAGACTTCTGACATATGGGGACAAATTCCCACCTATCCGTTAACTCTGTGGTATAGGTCTCATTTCTAGGAGATCGTGTATGGACCCTCAAAAACATAGCCATTTATGACCAAAAGTCATGAAAATTATTGCTATCATAAAATTTATCTCATGTTTTATAGCCTTCGGGCCCTGTGAAAGTTTTGTGCCAGACTTATGACATATGGGGGTGAAAGCCCACCTATCCCCAAATCCTGTGGCATTGGTCTCATTTCTCGGAGATTGTATCTGGATCCTCAAAAACGGGGTCCACAATCGACCAATTGAAGTCGGAAAATTGCTTTATATGGCTATTTCATGAATCATGGCGTTGGGCCCAGTAAAGGGTTTGTGCCAAATTTCTGACATATGGGCGTAAAAACCCATTTATCCCCAAACCCTGTGGTATAAGTCTCATTTCTGGAAGATCGTATCTGAACCCTCAAAACGGGTCCGTAAATGGCCAAAAGTCGTGAAAATTATTATTATCATTCTGCTATATAATATTCCATGGCCCCTGGGCCCAGAGAAGTTTTTGTGCCAGAATTCTGACATATGGGGGCAAAATCCCATCTACCCCTAACCCCTGTGGCATAGGTCTCATTTCTGGGAGATCGTATCTGGAACCTCAACAAATGGGCCCCAAATCACCAAAATTCGGGAAATTGCAATTATAAGGTTTTCTCATGGTTCATGGCGTTGGGCCTAGTGAAGGTTTTGTGCCAAATTTCAGACATATGGGAGTAAAACCCCACTTATTCCCAAACCTTGTAGTATAAGTCTCATTTCTGGAAGATCGTATCTGGACCCTCAAAATGGGGCCGTAAATAGCCAAAAGTCGTGAAAATTAGTATTATCATTCGGCTATATAATGTTCCATGGCCCCTGGGCCCAGTGAAGTTTTTGTGCCAGAATTCTGACAAATGGGGGCAAAAGCCTATTTAAACCTAACTCCTGTGGTATAGGTCTCATATCTGGGAGATCGTATCTGGAACCTCAACAATTGGGCCCCAAATGACCAAAATTCGGGAAACTGCAATTATAAGGCTTTCTCATGGACCATGGCCCTTGGGGCCAGTAGAGATTTTGCGCCATACTTCTGACATATGGGGGGAAGGGGAACAGCCAACCTACCCCTTAATCCTGTGGTATAGGTCTCATTTTGGGGAGATCGTATCTGGAACCTCAAAAATGACCAAAAGTTGGGAAATTGCAATTATAAGGCTATCCCATGGTCCATGGCCCCTGTGGTATAGGTCTTATAAATGTTCCCTGATTATTACAAATTTGGTCATTTGTTTTTATTCCTATCAGCTCCAAAATTTAAAGACAAAAATTAGTGAAAGGGGCTCTGGGTCCCAAAACAGTTTTCATTTTTCGCCTGGAAAATACTTTTTTACAGTGGCAAAGGTTGAAACTCACAGGGCTTTCACAATTTGAAACAACAAGTTTTCAAGGAAACCTTTCGTAATTCAACCAACAGAACAACAAGAAATTCCTCCCCACGATTTCTTGTTTTCAAGACCACACTAAATTTGGCCCTGACCCCAAAATGAACTTTAAGGTGATGTTTAAAACAAATTCAGAATATGCTTTGATCCAATGGATTTATCTTAGTTTCAATCACCACCCCCTCCCCCCCCCCTCCTTCTCTTAAGAGTTATACACAATTCATGGGTGAAGCTTGAGAGCATAGTTGCAGATCACGGAGGCAAGGCAAGGGGAAGGAGGGGTTAGGTGAAATTAAAAAGTAACCATTTTCAAACCAAAATCAACGTTTTTTCTTAAATTTCCGAGCTATTTCCTAATTTTTCGTATCATTTCCTTCATTTTTGTGAAATTAAAAAAAAAAAATCAATTGTTGCGCAGTTTCCTTTATTTTCGTTAAATTTGTTTCATTTTTCGTGCAATTTTAGGGCAATGTTTTTCATTTTCGAGAAGTTTCTATTAAATTCCTGGTAGTTTATTTCAATTTTCGTAAATTATTCTTCATGTTCATGAAATTTGCTTCAAATTTGTGTGCAATTTCCCTTCATTTTGTGGAAGTTTTTATGAATATTGAGAGAAAATATTGCATAACTACAAAAGAAAATGATGATGGATGATATCTTGTGCCAGAACATTCGTAAACACAACTACTCTTAGATTTGCATACTTTAGTTGTTAATATATTTTAGGAGGCGGGAGGTGGAGGTGGCTATTCCCCTTATTTGGGCAAAATCAAGACCGTCCCTAATTAAAACGTCTCTCATACGCCTATGGAGGGTTGGGAATTTCCTTTAGAAATCCGGCCAACTGGCCAAATTGATGAAAAAGAGTCATTGCCAAGGCTGAGCAAAATGAAATTAAGCATGTATCAATATCCTCAAGAGTTAATTATAATGTATGGAGTGACATTTAATAGGAATCCATCAAACAAAGTTAACATCCCACCTGCACCACAACAGCTTCTAAAAATATAAGCCATCATCATCATCGTCATCGTCGTCGTCGTCGTCGTCGACGTCGACGTTGTCGTCGTCGTCATCATCATCATCATCATCATCATCATCATTCATCATCATGTTCATCATCATCATCATCACCATCACCATCATCACCATCACAACCACCACCACCCACAACACCATAAACACCCAAAATATTTGTATGCTTCATGTGAATGAACGAATAAACATTATGACATTTATCATTTTTTGCGTGGTAAGGTCAGTCGAAGTTGCCAGTCATTTTACCTGGACCGGTATATTTTTATGTGTCAGTCCGCGCCTGGATTCGACCCCCATATATGGTACACAAATGCATTTTGGCGGTTTAGCAAGAATTGTTAGATCAAAAGTGGGTGTGTGGAAATTAAGTCCAATTGGGGCAGGGAATATGAATATTGCTTCTCATCTCCCATTCAATTTCTCCACTGTGTTCCGCATTTGTTCATAAAACACAAAATGTAACGTCAAAGTAATCCATTCTGAAATGGTGTTGTCGTTCAATACTTGGTCCGCGGGATACATCATCTTTTCCTCTTGCAAAATAGTAACGAATGGATAACATCAGGAGAAAATGACACAGCCAGCCTTTATGTTAATTTTTTGTGGCGGTGATGGGGGAGGGAGGGGGAAGGGGTGACGGGGACAATTGTGAGAAGGGTCGAACCGTAATTTCAAGGTCCAGAAATTAGATGAAGGAAAAAGGTGGGCGTTTCAGCCATTCCCAGAGTCCTTTTTGAGAGGTCGAGATGGAAGATCCTTGTTGCAATGGTGGGAAATAGGCGAAACAAAGGAGGGGAAAATTACTTCACATAGAACAAATATATTCTCGCCATAAACCTTTGCATATAGACCCACACTCTCCTATGGATGCCCACCACAAGGCAATGAAGCAACAGGTACCGTTTTCTAGTCTGTGGTATGACTTAGTTCAGGCTTGACCCTGAATCTTTGGGCTAAATAACCATCTGAAAAATCAATGAGGATAAAAACTTTCAAAAAGAAGTTTTAAATCAGTTTAATTTGTAAAAATAATTAGTAAAAGTATTATCTTTTTTTTCCAGTCAGTTTATAGCTTAAACAAGGTTGCCAACACAATGCTAAAACAGCTACAGAAAAAACTCAAAATACTTCAAAGGTGAATTCAGGATGAGGTTAAGTACAATGGCTGCACTGGAAATTGGTTCAAACAATACAGAAGTAAAATTAGCAAACCAATACTTTCAATGATATAATGACCTCCATTGGCTATCCTTACATCCACCTGTGGAATACTTTAATTTAAGAAAAAGCAATAAATAAGACACAATGGAGACAGATTAAACAATAATAACTCTTGTTATCTTCAAATGCAACAAAATAAGAACCAATAAAAAATACATCTTTATCAAGTTAACCTGAATAAAGGGTTGTGCTTATGTAAGTCTATCAATACACAATATAAATATAAACAGCTGGCAAAAAGACTCCACATTAAGTGTGTATTACTGTAAATTTCTTTAATACTTATAAATCTAAAAAATCTGACACTTCTATAAAATTGAAATGACTGGCACTTTCTCGTATCACAAAGACAGCATTAGATATATACAGCATATGTCACCCACAGTCTTTAATAAAATAATGTCACCCAGACAGCCTTAGATATATACAATATGTCACCCAGTCTTTAATAAATACAATATGTCACCCAGAAAGCCTTAGATATATACAGTATATGTCACCCAGATAGTCCTTAATAAAACAATATATGTAACCCAAACTGGCATTAATATATGTCACCCAGACAGTCTTTAATACATACAATATAATGGATTTTCCACCTTACACAAATAGAAAACCAGACAGATACAAACAAGGCAAAACTTTATACTGTGACTACTTTGCACAGGGAGCTCACAAGTGATAAATCATGGTACTTCTTAAAAAATAGACACATCATCTTTTCTCAATCTTTATTGTTCATATGTACATTTATAGTTGTAAAACTGTACGTAGCTAGCATATGTCAAAAAGTAAACTGTACAGTTCAAAAGGTGCAAACATGAAGAGCACAAATATTTTGCTGTTAGTCGCTACCAACACTTCAAACATACTACACAGTTTTACACAGCTTTTTAATTTTTTTAATTTTACACAGCTGCATGACAAAATAACTTTAAAAAAAATAACATTCATGTGGCTATTGCACACACCAACTCATTTTATTGTGACCAATTAATTTATGGGCAGGTAATGTCAGGTACAAGAAAATTTAAAAGTTGTTGTATTCTGAATTTACAGCTCTTTGTAAACAACTAAAAACCTGTCCATAGAAAAGTAATCAATTATGTCCTCTCAAGGTACAAGTAAGAAAGAAAGGCATTAATTTTAACATTTTTATCACTTGAATAACATATGTTTCTTTACCAGCCAATTACATTTGGAGAGACAAACTTATTTTTACTTTTCACAACATCTCCACAATCATCCGCAATTCAATGATAAATAATGAAGACATCATTGCTAATCCAAACTGAATGTGAATGGCAAACAATCGTCTTTTAGGCTTACTGCTCTCCAGCACTGGTTAAATTTGTCCATGCTTATAGCTACTTGCAGGACCCATGCCACTCATTTGTAAATGCACTACCTGGACGGCCCCTGGTTTCAGTAAATTCACTTTCAGGATTAAAACTAGAAATCACTTATCTTCAATGATACTAACTGATCACTCAATGAAAAACAGTAGCAGATGATACAATATATTGGGGGGAGAGTGGCATTCAATAAAAGCCCAGCAATGGATAATAAAATGACAGACGTCATGACATTTTCACTTTTGACATACTTACCAATGGCTGCTAAAAAGAGTTCGTAATAGTTTTTGGGTTAAAAATATAATAAAAAACATGTAGTATTTAGCATTCATCCATCCCTGTACTGATGCATATGCACCTGTGAAAATAAAAATAATAAAAAATTGTTTGAGTAATCATGAGAAAAAATCATACTGTACATACACTATTATAAACTATATATGAACCAAGCTTGAAAGTGCTCAAGGGATTGGTGGAAAGAATACAAGTCATCATTGGCACGTGAGTTACTGCTTTCTGGAATGGTTAACTTGTTCTAGATACAAAGAATACAAGCCATCATTGTTCTAGATACAAAGAATACAAGCCATCATTGGCACGTGAGTTACTGCTTGCTGGAATGGTTAACTTGTTCTAGATACAAAGAATACAAGCCATCATTGGCACGTGAGTTACTGCTTTCTGGAATGGTTAACTTGTTCTAGATACAAAGAATACAAGCCATCATTGGCACGTGAGTTACTGCTTGCTGCAATGGTTAACTTGTTCTAGATACAAAGAATACAAGCCATCATTGGCACGTGAGTTACTGCTTGCTGGAATGGTTAACTTGTTCTAGATACAAAGAATACAAGCCATCATTGGCACGTGAGTTACTGCTTGCTGGAATGGTTAACTTGTTCTAGATACAAAGAATACAAGTCATCATTGGCACGTGAGTTACTGCTTGCTGGAATGGTTAACTTGTTCTAGATACAAAGAATACAAGCCATCATTGGCACGTGAGTTACTGCTTGCTGGAATGGTTAACTTGTTCTAGATATAAAGAATACAAGTCATCATTGGCACGTGAGTTACTGCTTGCTGGAATGGTTAACTTGTTCTAGATACAAAGAATACAAGCCATCATTGGCACGTGAGTTACTGCTTGCTGGAATGGTTAACTTGTTCTAGATACAAAGAATACAAGCCATCATTGGTACGTGAGTTACTGCTTGCTGGAATGGTTAACTTGTTCTAGATACAAAGAATACAAGTCATCATTGGCACGTGAGTTACTGCTTTCTGGAATGGTTAACTTGTTCTAGATACAAAGAATACAAGTCATCATTGGCACGTGAGTTACTGCTTGCTGGAATGGTTAACTTGTTCTAGATACAAAGAATACAAGCCATCATTGGCACGTGAGTTACTGCTTGCTGGAATGGTTAACTTGTTCTAGATACAAAGAATACAAGCCATCATTGGCACGTGAGTTACTGCTTTCTGGAATGGTTAACTTGTTCTAGATACAAAGAATACAAGTCATCATTGGCACGTGAGTTACTGCTTTCTGGAATGGTTAACTTGTTCTAGATACAAAGAATACAAGTCATCATTGGCACGTGAGTTACTGCTTTCTGGAATGGTTAACTTGTTCTAGATACAAAGAATACAAGTCATCATTGGCACGTGAGTTACTGCTTGCTGGAATGGTTAACTTGTTCTAGATATAAAGAATACAAGTCATCATTGGCACGTGACTTACTGCTTGCTGGAATGGTTAACTTGTTCTAGATACAAAGAATACAAGTCATCATTGGCACGTGAGTTACTGCTTGCTGCAATGGTTAACTTGTTCTAGATACAAAGAATACAAGCCATCATTGGCACGTGAGTTACTGCTTGCTGGAATGGTTAACTTGTTCTAGATACAAAGAATACAAGCCATCATTGGCACGTGAGTTACTGCTTTCTGGAATGGTTAACTTGTTCTAGATACAAAGAATACAAGTCATCATTGGCACGTGAGTTACTGCTTGCTGGAATAGTTAACTTGTTCTAGATACAAAGAATACAAGCCATCATTGGCACGTGAGTTACTGCTTGCTGGAATGGTTAACTTGTTCTAGATACAAAGAATACAAGCCATCATTGGCACGTGAGTTACTGCTTTCTGGAATGGTTAACTTGTTCTAGATACAAAGAATACAAGTCATCATTGGCACGTGAGTTACTGCTTTCTGGAATGGTTAACTTGTTCTAGATACAAAGAATACAAGTCATCATTGGCACGTGAGTTACTGCTTGCTGGAATGGTTAACTTGTTCTAGATATAAAGAATACAAGTCATCATTGGCACGTGACTTACTGCTTGCTGGAATGGTTAACTTGTTCTAGATACAAAGAATACAAGTCATCATTGGCACGTGAGTTACTGCTTTCTGGAATGGTTAACTTGTTCTAGATACAAAGAATACAAGCCATCATTGGCACGTGAGTTACTGCTTGCTGGAATGGTTAACTTGTTCTAGATACAAAGAATACAAGCCATCATTGGCACGTGAGTTACTGCTTTCTGGAATGGTTAACTTGTTCTAGATACAAAGAATACAAGTCATCATTGGCACGTGAGTTACTGCTTTCTGGAATGGTTAACTTGTTCTAGATACAAAGAATACAAGTCATCATTGGCACGTGAGTTACTGCTTGCTGGAATGGTTAACTTGTTCTAGATATAAAGAATACAAGTCATCATTGGCATCATGTGAGTTACTGCTTGCTGGAATGGTTAACGTGACTTACTGCTTGCTGGAATGGTTAACTTGTTCTAGATACAAAGAATACAAGTCATCATTGGCACGTGAGTTACTGCTTTCTGGAATGGTTAACTTGTTCTAGATACAAAGAATACAAGCCATCATTGGCACGTGAGTTACTGCTTTCTGGAATGGTTAACTTGTTCTAGATACAAAGAATACAAGTCATCATTGGCACGTGAGTTACTGCTTTCTGGAATGGTTAACTTGTTCTAGATACAAAGAATACAAGTCATCATTGGCACGTGAGTTACTGCTTGCTGGAATGGTTAACTTGTTCTAGATATAAAGAATACAAGTCATCATTGGCACGTGACTTACTGCTTGCTGGAATGGTTAACTTGTTCTAGATACAAAGAATACAAGTCATCATTGGCACGTGAGTTACTGCTTGCTGGAATAGTTAACTTGTTCTAGATACAAAGAATACAAGCCATCATTGGCACGTGAGTTACTGCTTGCTGGAATGGTTAACTTGTTCTAGATACAAAGAATACAAGCCATCATTGGCACGTGAGTTACTGCTTTCTGGAATGGTTAACTTGTTCTAGATACAAAGAATACAAGTCATCATTGGCACGTGAGTTACTGCTTTCTGGAATGGTTAACTTGTTCTAGATACAAAGAATACAAGTCATCATTGGCACGTGAGTTACTGCTTTCTGGAATGGTTAACTTGTTCTAGATACAAAGAATACAAGTCATCATTGGCACGTGAGTTACTGCTTGCTGGAATGGTTAACTTGTTCTAGATATAAAGAATACAAGTCATCATTGGCACGTGAGTTACTGCTTGCTGGAATGGTTAACTTGTTCTAGATATAAAGACAACAGCAAGCAAAGACTTTGGTACCTGTAAAAATAATAAATTAATATAATGAATGTTTTAAAAATACGTTATTTCTTTCTAACTTTGTATCACACACATGCATTCTTTAAACAAAGAAAATGAATACACTGTACTTTAAGGCATTGAGGCGGGCATTTGTACTGGAATCAGATATGGCAAACGAAAAACATAAACTGATCTTTGGCACACATATGATGTATAAAAGTAAAAAGATAAGGATCCAAAAAGTGTTAAATGTTATATGTCTCTAGATGTACACAGTTACTGGTATGGTAAAGCTTTTAAAATAAAAGAAGCAAGTAAAAGCTTTAGCACTTGTAAATAGCAGCTTCATGGCAAAATTAAAAACAATTAGTAAGCCTCACAATACAATGTCTCAAACAAAGCCAACGGCAACTGAAAGTCAATAAAAGGCAGGCAAGTACTTTTAATTGTGCGTTCTACTTCATAGGGTAAATAATTTCTGATGGGCTCCATTTTGCATTGCCCATCATATACACATTAACATTTTAATACAAATTCAATACTAAAATTCATGGTTTTCATTAATCTAGAGTATTAGAAAATTGTTACCTGATATATTAACACTTAAATAAAATTTCAAAACGTAAACCATGAATTGCATGTACAAAATAAGCCTTCCAAAATATAATATTTAGGTTTTAACTCATGGGAAACTCTTGGATGATACTGTAAAGATTACCAGAATCAATAACCATCTCAACTCCAACTCCCTCTTCAAAGTCACTCTATTCCTCGCAATCATCATTGTCAGCCATACTGATATCCCCCAAAAACATTGGTATCATAATCTGACTCAACGGAATTAAAATTCATCTGAAATAACTTGGGAATCAAATGAGAGTAAAAGGTTCTAGGTCTTACTAGTTATTATACACATCTCTCATTACCGGTTGGCATTGGGATTGCGGTACGATAGTAGGGGAGAATCTGGACCTTTGGTGTAATAATAAATACACCAAAATTTGGAGCTTTGAATTCATTAAGATCCATGGAGGCCGCCATTTTAACTGTAGTGATAACGTTAAGTCAATGGGCATTTTTAATGAGAACGCGGGGGGTATTTTTGAAAAGAAAACCCAATATTAAATTTTAAAATTTCATGATGGACTTCGCGATAAAATAACAAAAGACTTCCGTTGACATGTCGTTGACCTTTTGAACAACCCTCTCGACACATGAATATGTGATGATGGCTTAGTCATCGCTGATACCATGTACATATATCATACGTTACATTACACAATTACTACCGTTTTGTTAGTAAACACCCTATTCATATAACGTTATCACAAGTTAAATGGCGGCCTCCATGGATCTTAATGAATACGAAGCTCCAAGTTTTGGTGTATTTTCTTACTACACCAAAAGTCCAGGATTCCCCTTGACTGTTCAAGGGTTGTTATAGATTGGGTACAATTCCTATGTTTTTTTTAAATTCCCACCTTGTAGAAAATTGATGATTAAAAAATAACTTACTTTTTGGATATAGTTATATCAATTTGATTAATAATATACTTTTCCAATAAAAACTGTCCCTAAATATTTACCTATTTAGCACCACGACGGGATAAAGTCCTCTGAGATTCATATTTTGGTCGCCATTTTAGTCACCGCACGTTTGTGATTAATTATTCAATGTCCGAAAATAAATTTTAGAATGTTCCACTAAACTGCAAGTTGATTTTTTGCCAACAACATTTAAATCTTTGTTCATATAATTTTATTAAATAGTTTTGCTAAAAAAAACTGTGTGAAAACATATAAAACATCAAGAAATGTTTAGATTATATAATTGTACTTTATAAGTATTATTTTAAATATTTTCCTAAAATAATCTAAAATATAATACCCCCGCTAAAATATTATAGCCCCAATGACAGTGTTTTGAACTGACTGGAGAGCTCGTCAGCATTTTTTTTTGGAAAGAAAAGTAATCCAAAATAATTCAATAAAAATAACAAAAATCACCTTAAAAACAGTTTTTGAAGAAATGAATGTGCTTCAAACATTGATTCTAATCATTGTGGGCGAAAAAAAGATAAAATAGTTTTGTTTTTATAAAGATCTTAAAACTGATATTTTCTTATACTCTTAACACCTCGCTTAAAACAGTACAGGAGGGTATATGTTTTTGTAGTACCCTCAGATGGCCAGCCATCACTAACGGCAGCGCAGTCATACTAACACGCTGGCATCAGTCCGACGGTACTACAGGGAGGACTAGGTCTTACGTAGTTATTATACACATCCCTCAGTACGGGTTGACATTGGGATTGTCATACGGCCAGCCATCACTAATGGCAGTCATACTAACGCGGCTGGCATCAGCCCGATGGTACTACGGGAAGTACTATTAGGCCTAGGTCTAAATACAGATAATTTGTTTTTTCTAATTAAAAAAAAACACATTGTGAAACTGAAAGGCATAGGCTATCCCTTGCTGCATGTACAGGACAAGAGATAAACAACTGCTATATACAATTCATTAGTACTGATAGTAATGCTATGCCCAATGGAAAATTACCAATGTAAAATTTGTCTTAAGAAGAGATAGAATGCAAGTTGTAGACAGCCTGGCTAAATGTTAAGCCTAATACTATTCGTTAGGGAATAAACACTGAATACAGAACTGAGTGATTTTTAAGAATAACAATACAGGAAGAAGAAAAACTAAGCCCGAATGTTAGACTAGGCTCTAATATAAATATCAACTGGCATAAAATTGCATGATGGTTAGTATTGCACCTTCTCGACCCTAAGCTCCTGTATAATAGGTACGATAAAACATGATGTAACTACTATAACACGTTAGGCTGCAATAAGGAGCCCCAAACCGAAAGTTCCACAAAAATATTAAATTGACAAAAAACATCACACTCAACGAGTGGGAAAGTAAGATTGAACGATAAGTTAAATTTTCGTCCGTTACATGGTATAATTTTCAAGTCCATATCTGTCTGTCTAAGAGAAATTCACAAAACCAAAAGTGCAGACTCACCACTCACCACTAATGCATCCCGTGGACATGGGATTGCAGTTAAATGCACCTGTTTGATCGCAAAAATGTGCTGAATATCCATATCTCTGCGCACACTACATATTCAACACCTCTACTTTCCAAAGATAGCCATGTAATTTTGATTTGACGTCAATAGATTTGAATATTCAGTACTAAAATACTGACTGATAATGCTAGGTAGCTCAAAACTGCATCTTCGGAGTTACTGCAAAACGACTTCCGGGTCAGCTGTAATTGTTTAAGCAACATGGCATAACGGCAATATAGCGAGATCAGATTTCCTACTGTTACGGTATGGCCGTGCTGATTTCACACTCGCTTTCAGCAGTCCGGGCGGTACCCTTGTTTCAGGAACGATTTTAAATCCCTGAACAATCGGTTCATACAAGCGACCATTATCCACCATGCATCGTCGCCGTCCATACACTTTAAACAGTGTTAGGACTTCAAAGTGTTCTGTGAACTTTGATCGTATTTTGTGAAGTCTAGGAGGCAAATTATCTATGGGTAATCATGTAAGCTAACTTTTATTTAGTACCATTTCTTTTGTTTACCAGTCCGTTTTCGAGAACAATGGGAAATTAAATGCAATGACCTGTCTTTGACACGTCTCATGCTTTAGATTCTGTGTCGTACCGATACTCTCGGTGGTTTATCTTTTTTATTTTCAACTGGAGTGTGATTTGCCAATAGAAGGGATCATATCCTGTTTTTATTTACATATAAATTTACATTTCCTGGGTTTTTTTTTTTTTTGGGGGGGGGGCGGTGTTATTTAAACAAATTAATGTTGATGAAACGTAGTGTTATTCTAAGTTTGACGCGAATTGTGAAACGTAATCAGAGCATTGTTACTGTGTATTTACAATGTAACCACTGCAAGTTGCATCTCTCTGACGTTAGAATAATATGCATAGTAGACCCACATGTACATGAACATTTGTGCTTACGAATGTCTGTAACTGTAATAATACCACCCATAGTATCTCTATTCTCACTCGTGATGCGGTTATCATGCAGTACATTTTCTACATTCAGGCAGTGCAGTACAGTACATACGGCGAGTAGTCAGGTTGTATGCATTGACCGAATTTAGTTAGCTAGCACGTGTGTGTGTGTGTCTGTATGTCTGGGTGTGTGTGTGTGTGTGACTCTTTATTTCTGACTCTTAACACTGTGCATTGATATTTGCGCAATCAGCTGCTATAACATGTATTGTACATCTTTGATATACAAACAATCCTACCTGCCTCAACGGCCAAAGCTCATGATAGGCCTACTCAGTGAAATACCAACTTGAAAACCGCGAACAGGGGTCATAGCTATCTAATCGAAGGTGTGTCATCTAATTCATCATACTTTTTGTCATCTTAGCAACCCTCTGACTAGCCCTATTACCCCTCCTAATCCCATCACGGGTCATAATCTAGAGGAGTTACTAATTATCTGTCGTTAAATATGATGTACTCTCACAGAAACATATGATAGGAGCGTCCACTTTGGGGCCTTTAAGGGGGCTGCGTTTGCCTCTAACCTGCTGTATCCCTAAATATTTATGTGTATATCATGAATCTTCAAAAATTGTGCAAATATCACGTGATCTGTACTTAGTACGGAACAAGCGAAATATTATTTGTTAAAGGACGAAAAGGCATTTTTTCAATCCAACAATTTTCACTGTATAATAGGATGACATTTTCAAAATTTGCATATATATAAATTCTTACCATAATGTTGTGAATCGCGCCAAACGTTTTCGAAAAATGTATAATATGCAAGCATTTTTCGAAATCTTTTAAAAGATTATAACGTGACGACGGCAAGACATAAAGACTTGGCCCAAAAATTGATTGTGTTTATTTCTGAAGATTTTTAGAATTTTAACAAATTGAAAGATGCCCAATTGTCACATGATGGCAACACATTAATACCCGCCGGTAAAAAAAAAAAAAAAAAAACGTTTTCTATAGTTTAAAGAGACAATCTCGTCTCAGTTATATTCGTAAAATGTTGATATTCATACATATTTATGTTACATACTGATGTGGATCGTTTCTAATTAAGTGTGTACTATAAGCCTTGTGTGTATATATGTGTGTGTGTGTGCGTGTGTATGTGTGTGTATGTGTGCAAGAGGCTATGTTTCTGTTGTTGAGTTAACTTTGTGTGTTCGATGCAAGTACGGGACCATGATTGTCGTCCAACTCCCAGACTGCTCAGAATCCCTATAAAGTCGTAGAACACCTATTAAAAAAAAAAACATATTTGTTTTTCATATTTGATACGTTGAACGGAAATCTCAATAAAATTATTCACGCAATACTCTCTTGAGACACTCAGATATGCTTAT
>JAIGNY010000747.1:0-64885 GCA_020152595.1 Chiridota heheva | reverse complement strand
ACTCAGGTATGACAATTACAAACCCGACTTCCTGTTCAGTATTGTGTTTCCACTAAAACAATGATTGTTGATCTGCAATTCTATGCACACTATCTGTATTTATAACATTACACAAAGCCAGTGCTGAATAATCACACTTTTGCATTGAAATCACTCCATTCAAATAGGTGTCTTATTGGGAGAAGTTTGTTTTCAAACTGGTGATAAGAATACCTGTGTATCATAATGCCTGAGGTAATAATGTGCATTAACTGTGAATGATTGACGGACCATTTCTCCTATGAAAAAATATTGCTTCATGTTCTCTGTAATAATATGAGTTTGTATGAAAAACTTATGAAATAAAATGCCTGGTAATTTTAATGAAAAGAATGTAACATAAGATTCTCTACTATATGATTGGTTTATTATGAACACCTAACCTCTCTGTAACAATTGCTACTGCATCCCCACAATCCAACACGTTCTCCTTGCTTGCCCCCTGTACAACCTTCCCAGAGCTTCTCTCTGCTTCCCCCTCTACAACTCAATTGCTGAGTTCTTCCAAAAATCCTCCAGATAAAATAGCTCCTTCCCTTCAGCATGCATCCCTCTACAACTATATATTTAATTCTCCTCTTCCACCTCTCTACTTTGTTTAGTTTTACCCATGCACCTCCTCTCTTGGTCACAGCTTTCTGGCTTTTGTTCTTGAATTCCTCCCATTCTTCCTGGTCTCTTCCCTTACTACCTTAAAAATGATCTGACCTCTCAGGCAATAATTTGACCTTTCATGTCGTAAGGTGCCAAGTAAGACCCTCAAACAAACAAAACAAACAAACAAACATTGAGTTTGAACATGTGACATTATAAAATCAAGTTTTCCAATTCAGATTTGAAATGGTCTATAGCACATAGTGTAAGACATCTGCTGTTTAATTGAATAACTCCTTCAAAACAACTTCTCACTTTTCTGTGGAGTGCTTAATTGGTAGGAATTTTGAATAATGATAAGCCTTTTTTGTATACTAAGAACTTATTATTTTAACTCAGGCTCTTATTCTGGATAATTTTCATTCCATTTGATGTTGTTCACCAGTTACAAGAAGGTCATGACTCACTGGATGAATGGCTGTGGCAGAAACAGCTTCGCTATTATGTAGACAATAAAGACCTGGCCATCATGAGGATGGTGGATGCAGAGTTTCAGTAATACCTATGAATATCAAGGTTGGTTTTAATTTTGTATAATCTGGTGTAATTATCCCACAGCCACCCTGGGAAGAGGCCTGTGGGACAGGGTGGGTTTGCACACAGTACATGGAGGGGAGATGTGCATGACAGGGCAGCAAGGCATATGCTCGGGATGTCATCTGATGCATGTGTGGTGGTATATGGGTCATGTTGTGGATTGACATCTGATTTCATGTATGATTTCCTGTTGGGAGGGATGTAGGATGGCATATGGAACAGAGTGTGTGGATGACATATGGGACAGAGGGTGGAAAGTGATGATAATAGCTGTGGATTTTGTATCATTTTAGATGTCTGGTTGTAACAGGTAATGCTTTATAGGTATATGGACAACAAATATTTTTTCTCAGATAAAGCATGACATTCTGAGCAGAACAGTTTTAAATGGTAACACTAGCACTATTACTTACTTTTAAGTTATGAGAAATCAAAGTTTTGCATCAATTTTCAGCATTCATAAAAAGTGGATGATGTAGAACAGGAATATCTAAAATTTAATGTAATTTTTTATATTTCTTTTCCAAATTTCAAATATCAAAGTTTCTCAATTAGTGCATTCTACTCCTAAATATGGGTCAAGGTGATAATATCCAACTTCCTGTTTACTATAGCCATCTTCTCCCATTCAAAATATTTGGGGAAGGACAGAAAGACAATAGTTAACATGAACAATGTTCTATTAACCCATTCTGAAGTCACAAAAACATTCCTCTCCCTCACCAAAGCGGTTTCTCCGAAACGTCATTACCCCAGTTAATTACGCCGACACTGCTATCCGAAATTTTTTGCAAAAGGAACACCATTGCCATCTTTTTCACCTCTTAGAAAGCTTTTGATACTACTTGGAAATACGCATTATCCGCAAATTTGCATACCATCGGCCTCAGAGAGAGAGAGAGAGTTGAACACACAATTACAATGACGGGTCGTCGCCTATTCGGTTATGATAGTACAAATGCTATCACGAAACTTTAATACGTAATCCGGATAAGAACACAAGGTAATGACGACGACAGACATAACATCGATAACCAAGTCAACGCCCACGGCCTTGATAACCAGTTGTGGTGCACTGGCGTACTACCCACCCCAGGATTGAACCTGGGGCCTCGGGTCTGTAGACAAGTATGATAACCGGGCCACACCACAGTAGGTAGATATCGGCCTCAGAGGCCACCTTACCATCTTTATTCAAAACTTCCTCTCACCCAGAAGTTCCCAAGTTTGTATCGTCCACACTTTCAACCCCTACCCCAAGAAGAGGGCATTCCCAGGGCAGCATCCTCTTCCCACTCTCTTCAACCTGAGCACAACCCACATCAGACAACCTTGGCCCAACATCAAACATACCCTCTACATGGATGACTTCACCATCTTCTACTCCTCCCTAGTTTTCCTCTCGCTGAAAATAGGCTCCAACCAGCCTCAACCAGCTGCAAGTCTGGTGCAACAATAACGGTTTTAAATTCTCCAAAGACACGAGTCTGCATGCACTTCTGTTATTTCAACAACCTCCACCCAACCCAAACCTCATGCTCAATGTCAATTGCATCCCTAAAGCTGGAACATACTTAGTTCCTGGGTTTAACTCAGACCCCAAGCTTCCTACAAGCAACACATCACCAAGCTGAAACAGAAATGCAACAGTTCCCAACCTTTCCTTTACAACCTCAATAGGTACCTCAATTTCTCCACCCTCTTTGATAGGATTAAAACCCTATCCCATCCCTTTAGCTTACGCATCAAATCAGACCTCCATCTCAGCATCAACCCCGCCACTCTTAGCACCTTCTCCTGGCCCACCTTCCCTCCCTGGGCCACCCCCTCTCTTCTATCCACCTGGGCCTCTCCACTCATCACAAAACCCAAACCCACCCTAACCTTTTCATCAATCTCCACAATTAAATCAAAGACCAACTCTCAAACTACACCTCCATCGATACTGATGGCTCCAAGGAAGGGGACAAGACAGCTGCTGCTGCAATCATCCAAGATATCACCCTCAGTAGCAGGCATCCCGACTACTCGTCCATCTTTTCAGCCGAGGCAAAGGCCATCTTCCTCGCCCTCAACTTTATTAAGTACTCTCTGCTCAGCCACTTTGCCAACTTCTTCGACTCCCAAGGCTGTCCTTAGTTCTTTACTCAATCTTAAATGGGATAACTCCACATCCCACCTCTGACAAAAACTCCTTTTGCCCACCCTCTGCAGGAAAAGTATTCTTTTCTTCTGGATACCCAGCCATGTTGGCATCCCTGGCAATAACAGGGCTGATGCAGCCGCCAAGCTTGCCCTCAACCTCCCCCTACCCCATTTCCCAAAACCTTCTCTGACATCAAACCGCTTATCGCTTCCCTTGTTCGTGACCGCTGGCAAACCTTATGGGATTCCCAAATTGATAACAAGCTCCAAGTCATCCAGCCCACCATTCCCATCAAAGCCACCATCCACAACCTCTCTCGTGTCGACAACGTTCATATTACCCATCTTAGATTAGGTCACACCCACCTCACTCACTCCCACCTCCTTATTGGCTCCCCCAGCCCCTCTGCAACAATTGCCATTGCACCCTCACAGTCCATCATGTTCTCCTTGCTTGCCCTCTGTACAACCTTCCCAGAGCTTCCCTCGCTCCTCACAACTCAATTGCTGAGTTCTTCCAGAAAAATCCTCCAGATAAAATGATCTCCTTCCTTCATCATGCTTCCCTCTACAGCCATATTTAGTCCTCCTCTCCCACCCTCCTCTCGCTACTTTGTTTTTTTTCACCCATGTACCTCTCTTGATCCCAGCTTTCTGACTTTTAGTTCTCGTCATTATCTTAATCTCCCCATTTCTTTCCTTCCTACCTCTAGAATGATCTAACCTCTCGGGCACAATTTGACCCTCATTGCCGTGGTGCCGTTAAGCCCTCATCAAACAAACAAACAAATTGACAAAGTTCTTGTCAAGAAACAATAAAACCATGAGACTCGAATATGAGAAGAAAAATAGTGGGACAGATGTCATAATTTGCAAAGGGTGAAACCCTCAAGTCCTTTGTAATTGGGATATTGGCGGTTTTGAGCATGTTTTAACTATGGGGTGTCTATGGCATGAAGAAAGTGTCTTTAATTCTGTATTTATAGTTTTATTTTCAACATCAGTGCAACATTCCAGAACTTCTTTCATGAGAGAAACAGATTTCATATACCTTAAAGTAACATTTAAATTACATGAGAATGATCATATGGTTAAATTGTTTTATGGAATCTTAAGACCATCTCCTGTAGGACTCTTTTAGGGCCCCTGGCATCAAGGAGGGGGAGGGGTGACATGCCCAAATAATTTACACAGCAATAATTTTCAAAAGGTCTTAACCTTTCACCTGATGGGCTATTGTCAATTCCTGTATTACTAATACAAATGATTTTGTTTTGTGTTTGTTTACAGGCATACTGAAAGCTGGTCCACACACCCTGACAGACAAGTGTTACCTGACTCACCCCTAGGAATGCATGTGGGGATGGGTGGCAACCCATATGACCAGCTGGCACAGGAAGACCGAATGTAAAGGCCCTGGGAGGGCTGCTTGGAAGACAAGTGCTGGTCTTTAATTGTGATGAGGTGAGTTTATGGTTGTGGGTACTTTATGTATTATGATCTAATGTTTGAGAGAAGCGTTGGTTGGTTGGATATAATGATGATATTGTTAGCATGTACCAAGTTACATGAACATCTCGACACAGTACATCTTTGTACCAAGTGGTTACTACCGCACAGGTTAGGAAAATTCTTTTATTTGAAGAAGAAAGTGTAATTTTATGGGAATCTATTGTTCAAAATAGAAAATTCATACGCAGAATAAACAGGAGGAAATATAATGCTTGAGGATTGAACATAAGATTAGGATGTAAGGCTTCTGGATTTTCCCAGAAGTCCAGATTTTTGGGTATTTGAGTATTGATATTTTTTATACATTTTTAAGTTAACATGCTATTAAAAGTGCAACAAAATGACACCTAATGCAGGAGCTTATGGGGACCTTTTGCCCCTGGGTCCCACACTTAAGTGGGCACGTGACTCTGTTTTGATGGGGTGAAGTGCTCATGCTCTCAGGATTTCGTAATTTTCTTTATATTCAGGATAAGACACAGCAGGACTTAATGTAAAATCTTGAAATGCTCATATTTAAACCGCTGTGTGTCTGTTTCATTTCATATTTGGTATAATTATTATGTTAGCTGTCGAGCACCTTTTCTGGTCATGTACCCAGCTATTCATTCTGGGTTTGCTTTTTTGTAATTATCTACATCGTCATCAATGGTTGATGTTATTTCGCACTGTAGTTTCCTTTGGCTTTACAACAAGAAGTTGCAAAGATATAATTTTATTATCTTCTATGCTAAGCCTTTCTTTTACTTATGTAAAATCCACAATACCCCTTCCTACTTTAATGTGGTTTTTATTAGTAAATTAAATCAAAGTTCATGTCGTAGTATTACATCGCCTTCAAAAATAATGACACCAATCTCTTGGCAAAGCTGAATGTGCTTTTTCCACATGAATTTCATAATATTACTCAGACCTAAAATGTATGTTGTACTGCTTCCAATAGCATTGTATTCTGTCATGTTCTTACTGCTTCCTATAGCATTGTATTCTGTCATGTTCTTACTGCTTCCAATAGCATTGTATTCTGTCATGTTCTTACTGCTTCCAATAGCATTGTATTCTGTCATGTTCTTACTGCTTCCAATAGCATTGTATTCTGTCATGTTCTTACTGCTTCCAATAGCATTGTATTCTGTCATGTTCTTACTGCTTCCAATAGCATTGTATTCTGTCATGTTCTTACTTTCCAATAGCTGTCATGTTCACTAGCATTGTATTCTGTCATGTTCTTACTGCTTCTTATTGTATTCTGTCATGTTCTTACTGCTTCCAATAGCATTGTATTCTGTCATGTTCTTACTGCTTCCAATAGCATTGTATTCTGTCATGTTCTTACTGCTTCCAATAGCATTGTATTCTGTCATGTTCTTACTGCTTCCAATAGCATTGTATTCTGTATTCTGTCATGTTCATGTTCCAATAGCTTGTACTGCTTTCTTATAATAGCATTGTATTCTGTCATGTTCTTACTGCTTCCAATAGCATTGTATTCTGTCATGTTCTTACTGCTGCTTCAATAGCATTGTATTCTGTCATGTTCTTACTGCTTCCTATAGTATTGTATTCTGTCATGTTCTTACTTCCAATAATTGTATTCTGCTTCAATAGCATTGTATTCTGTCATGTTCTTACTGCTTCCAATAGCATTGTATTCTTACTGTCATGTTCTTACTGCTTCCAATAGCATTGTATTTGTATTCTGTCATGTTTTTACTGCTATCAATAGCATTGTATTCTGTCATGTTCTTACTGCTTCATGTTCCAATAGCATTGTATTCTGTCATGTTCTTACTGCTTCCAATAGCATTGTATTCTGTCATGTTCTTACTGCTTCCAATAGCATTGTATTCTGTCATGTTCTTACTAGCATTGTATTCTGTCATGTTCTTATAATAGCATTGTATTCTGTCATGTTCTTGCTGCTTCCAATAGCATTGTATTCTGTCATGTTCTTACTGCTTCCAATAGCATTGTATTCTGTCATGTTCTTACTGCTTCCAATAGCATTGTATTCTGTCATGTTCTTACTGCTTTCAACAGCATTGTATTCTGTCATGTTCTTACTGCTTCCTATAGCATTGTATTCTGTCATGTTCTTACTGCTTCCAATAGCATTGTATTCTGTCATGTTTTCACTGCTTCAATAGCATTGTATTCTGTCATGTTCTTACTGCTTCCAATAGTATTGTATTCTGTCATGTCCTCACTGCTTCCAATAGCGCATTGTATTCTGTCATGTTATTACTGCTTTCAACAGCATTGTATTCTGTCATGTTCTTACTGCTTCCTATAGCATTGTATTCTGTCATGTTTAACTGCTTCCAATAGCATTGTATTCTGTCATGTTCTTACTGCTTCCAATAGTTTTGTATTCTGTCATGTTCTTACTGCTTCCAATAGCATTGTATTCTGTCATGTTCTTACTGCTTCCAATAGTATTGTATTCTGTCATGTTCTTACTGCTTCCAATAGCATTGTATTCTGTCATGCTCTTACTGCTTCCAATAGTATTGTATTCTGTCATGTTGTACTGCTTTCAATAGCATTGTATTCTGTCATGTTCTTACTGCTTCCAATAGCATTGTATTCTGTCATGTTATTACTGCTTTCCAACAGCATTGTATTCTGTCATGTTCTTACTGCTTCCTATAGCATTGTATTCTGTCATGTTTTAACTGCTTCCAATAGCATTGTATTCTGTCATGTTCTTACTGCTTCCAATAGCATTGTATTCTGTCATGTTCTTACTGCTTCCAATAGCATTGTATTCTGTCATGTTTTCACTGCTTCCAATAGCATTGTATTCTGTCATGTTCTTACTGCTTCCAATAGTATTGTATTCTGTCATGTCCTCACTGCTTCCAATAGCATTGTATTCTGTCATGTTCTTACTGCTTTCAACAGCATTGTATTCTGTCATGTTCTTACTGCTTCCTATAGCATTGTATTCTGTCATGTTTTAACTGCTTCCAATAGCATTGTATTCTGTCATGTTCTTACTGCTTCCAATAGTATTGTATTCTGTCATGTTCTTACTGCTTCCAATAGCATTGTATTCTGTCATGTTCTTACTGCTTCCAATAGTATTGTATTCTGTCATGTTCTTACTGCTTCCAATAGCATTGTATTCTGTCATGCTCTTACTGCTTCCAATAGTATTGTATTCTGTCATGTTCTCACTGCTTCCAATAGCATTGTATTCTGTCATGTTCTTACTGCATTGTATTCTGTCATGTTCTTACTGCTTCCTATAGTATTGTATTCTGTCATGTTCTTACTGCTTCCAATAGCATTGTATCCTGTCATGTTCTTACTGCTTCCAATAGCATTGTATTCTGTCATGTTTTTACTGCTATCAATAGCATTGTATTCTGTCATGTTCTTACTGCTTCCAATAGCATTGTATTATGTCATGTTCTCACTGCTTCCTATAGCATTGTATTCTGTCATGTTCTTACTGCTTCCAATAGCATTGTATTCTGTCATGTTCTCACTGCTTCCAATAGTATTGTATTCTGTCATGTTCTCACTGCTTCCAATAGCATTGTATTCTGTCATGTTCTCACTGCTTCCTATAGCATTGTATTCTGTCATGTTCTTACTGCTTCCAATAGCATTGTATTCTGTCATGCTCTTACTGCTTCCAATAGTATTGTATTCTGTCATGTTGTACTGCTTTCAATAGCATTGTATTCTGTCATGTTCTTACTGCTTCCAATAGCATTGTATTCTGTCATGTTATTACTGCTTTCAACAGCATTGTATTCTGTCATGTTCTTACTGCTTCCTGTAGCATTGTATTCTGTCATGTTTTAACTGCTTCCAATAGCATTGTATTCTGTCATGTTCTTACTGCTTCCAATAGTATTGTATTCTGTCATGTTCTTACTGCTTCCAATAGTATTGTATTCTGTCATGTTTTCACTGCTTCCAATAGCATTGTATTCTGTCATGTTCTTACTGCTTCCAATAGTATTGTATTCTGTCATGTCCTCACATTGTATTCTGTCATGTTCTTACTGCTTCCAATAGCATTGTATTCTGTCATGTTATTACTGCTTTCAACAGCATTGTATTCTGTCATGTTCTTACTGCTTCCTATAGCATTGTATTCTGTCATGTTTTAACTGCTTCCAATAGCATTGTATTCTGTCATGTTCTTTACTGCTTCCAATAGCATTGTATTCTGTCATGTTCTTACTGCTTCAATAGCATTGTATTCTGTCATGTTCTTACTGCTTCCAATAGCATTGTATTCTGTCATGTTCTTACTGCTTCCAATAGCATTGTATTCTGTCATGTTCTTGCTGCTTCCAATAGCATTGTATTCTGTCATGTTCTTACTGCTTCATGTTCCATTTCCAATAGCATTGTATTCTGTCATGTTCTTACTGCTTCCAATAGCATTGTATTCTGTCATGTTCTTACTGCTTTCAACAGCATTGTATTCTGTCATGTTCTTACTGCTTCCTATAGCATTGTATTCTGTCATGTTCTTACTGCTTCCAATAGCATTGTATTCTGTCATGTTTTTCACTGCTTCCAATAGCATTGTATTCTGTCATGTTCTTACTGCTTCCAATAGTATTGTATTCTGTCATGTCCTCACTGCTTCCAATAGCATTGTATTCTGTCATGTTATTACTGCTTTCAACAGCATTGTATTCTGTCATGTTCTTACTGCTTCCTATAGCATTGTATTCTGTCATGTTTAACTGCTTCCAATAGCATTGTATTCTGTCATGTTCTTACTGCTTCCAATAGTTTTGTATTCTGTCATGTTCTTACTGCTTCCAATAGCATTGTATTCTGTCATGTTCTTACTGCTTCCAATAGTATTGTATTCTGTCATGTTCTTACTGCTTCCAATAGCATTGTATTCTGTCATGCTCTTACTGCTTCCAATAGTATTGTATTCTGTCATGTTGTACTGCTTTCAATAGCATTGTATTCTGTCATGTTCTTACTGCTTCCAATAGCATTGTATTCTGTCATGTTATTACTGCTTTCAACAGCATTGTATTCTGTCATGTTCTTACTGCTTCCTATAGCATTGTATTCTGTCATGTTTTAACTGCTTCCAATAGCATTGTATTCTGTCATGTTCTTACTGCTTCCAATAGTATTGTATTCTGTCATGTTCTTACTGCTTCCAATAGCATTGTATTCTGTCATGTTTTCACTGCTTCCAATAGCATTGTATTCTGTCATGTTCTTACTGCTTCCAATAGTATTGTATTCTGTCATGTCCTCACTGCTTCCAATAGCATTGTATTCTGTCATGTTATTACTGCTTTCAACAGCATTGTATTCTGTCATGTTCTTACTGCTTCCTATAGCATTGTATTCTGTCATGTTTTAACTGCTTCCAATAGCATTGTATTCTGTCATGTTCTTACTGCTTCCAATAGTATTGTATTCTGTCATGTTCTTACTGCTTCCAATAGCATTGTATTCTGTCATGTTCTTACTGCTTCAATAGTATTGTATTCTGTCATGTTCTTACTGCTTCCAATAGCATTGTATTCTGTCATGCTCTTACTGCTTCAATAGTATTGTATTCTGTCATGTTCTCACTGCTTCCAATAGCATTGTATTCTGTCATGTTCTTACTGCTTTCAACAGCATTGTATTCTGTCATGTTCTTACTTCTTCCTATAGCATTGTATTCTGTCATGTTCTTACTGCTTCCAATAGCATTGTATTCTGTCATGTTCTTACTGCTTCCAATAGCATTGTATTCTGTCATGTTCTTACTGCTTTCAACAGCATTGTATTCTGTCATGTTCTTACTGCTTCCTATAGCATTGTATTAAGTCATGTTCTTGCTGCTTCAATACCATTGTATTCTGTCATGTTCTTACTGCTTCAATAGCATTGTATTCTGTCATGTTCTTACTGCTTCCAATAGTATTGTATTCTGTCATGTTCTTACTGCTTCAATAGCATTGTATTCTGTCATGTTCTTACTGCTTCCTCTAGTATTGTATTCTGTCATGTTCTTACTGCTTCCAATAGCATTGTATTCTGTCATGCTCTTACTGCTTCAATAGTATTGTATTCTGTCATGTTGTACTGCTTTCAATAGCATTGTATTCTGTCATGTTCTTACTGCTTCCAATAGCATTGTATTCTGTCATGTTATTACTGCTTTCAACAGCATTGTATTCTGTCATGTTCTTACTGCTTCCTATAGCATTGTATTCTGTCATGTTTTAACTGCTTCCAATAGCATTGTATTCTGTCATGTTCTTACTGCTTCCAATAGTATTGTATTCTGTCATGTTCTTACTGCTTCCAATAGTATTGTATTCTGTCATGTTTTCACTGCTTCCAATAGCATTGTATTCTGTCATGTTCTTACTGCTTCCAATAGTATTGTATTCTGTCATGTCCTCACTGCTTCCAATAGCATTGTATTCTGTCATGTTATTACTGCTTTCAACAGCATTGTATTCTGTCATGTTCTTACTGCTTCCTATAGCATTGTATTCTGTCATGTTTTAACTGCTTCCAATAGCATTGTATTCTGTCATGTTCTTACTGCTTCCAATAGTATTGTATTCTGTCATGTTCTTACTGCTTCCAATAGCATTGTATTCTGTCATGTTCTTACTGCTTTTAATAGCATTGTATTCTGTCATGTTCTTTCTGCTTCCAATAGTTGTATTGTATTCTGTCATGTTCTTACTGCTTCCAATAGCATTGTATTCTGTCATGTTCTTACTGCTTCAATAGTATTGTATTCTGTCATGTTCTCACTGCTTCCAATAGCATTGTATTCTGTCATGTTCTTACTGCTTTCAACAGCATTGTATTCTGTCATGTTCTTACTTCTTCATGTTCTTACTGCTTTCAGCATTGTATTCTGTCATGTTCTTACTGCTTCCAATAGCATTGTATTCTGTCATGTTCTTACTGCTTCCAATAGCATTGTATTCTGTCATGTTCTTACTGCTTTCAATAGCATTGTATTCTGTCATGTTCTTACTGCTTCCTAATAGCATTGTATTAAGTCATGTTCTTACTGCTTCAATACCATTGTATTCTGTCATGTTCTTACTGCTTCCAATAGCATTTGTATTCTGTCATGTTCTTCACTGCTTCCAATAGCATTGTATTCTGTCATGTTCTTACTGCTTCTGTCAATAATAGCATTGTATTCTGTCATGATTCTTACTGCTTCCTATAGCATTGTATTCTGTCATGTTCTTATGTCATGTTCTTACTGCTTCCAATAGCATTGTATTCTGTCATGTTCTTACTGCTTCAATAGCATTGTATTCTGTCATGTTCTTACCAATGCTTCCAATAGTTATTACATTGTATTCTGTCATGTTCTTACTGCTTCATGTTTTACTGCTTCCAATAGCATTGTATTCTGTCATGTTCTTACTGCTTCTAATAGCATTGTATCCTGTCATGTTCTTACTGTCATGTTCTTCCAATAGCATTGTATTCTGTCATGCATTGTATTCTGTCATGTTTTTACTGCTTCCAATAGCATTGTATTCTGTCATGTTCTTACTGCTTCCAATAGCATTGTATTCTGTCATGTTCTTATGTTCTGCTTCCAATAGCATTGTATTCTGTCATGTTCTTACTGCTTCCAATAGCATTGTATTCTGTCATGTTCTTACTGCTTCCAATAGCATTGTATTCTGTCATGTTCTTCACTGCTTCCAATAGCATTGTATTCTGTCATGTTCTTACTGCTTCCAATAGCATTGTATTCTGTCATGTTCTTATGTTCTTATGTTCTTACTGCAATAGCATTGTATTCTGTATTCTGTCATGTTCTTACTGCTTTTAATAATAGCATTGTATTCTGTCATGTTCTTACTGCTTCCAATAGCATTGTATTCTGTCATGTTTTTACTGCTTTCCAATAGCATTGTATTCTGTCATGTTCTTACTGCTTCCAATAGTATTGTATTCTGTCATGTTCTTTGTACTGTTTTTTACAATAGCATTGTATTCTGTCATGTTCTTACTGCTTCCAATAGTATTGTATTCATGTTCATGCTTCAACAGCATTGTATCCTGTCATGTTCTTACTGCTTTCAACAGCATTGTATTCTGTCATGTTGTTACTGCTTCAATAGCATTGTATTCTGTCATGTTCTTACTGCTTCCAATAGTATTGTATTCTGTCATGTTCTTACTGCTTCCTATAGCATGGTATTCTGTCATGTTCTTACTGCTTTTTCCAATAGCATTGTATTCTGTCATGTTCTTACTGCTTCCAATAGCATTGTATTCTGTCATGTTCTTACTGCTTCCAATAGCATTGTATTCTGTCATGTTCTTATGTTTATGTTTAAGTGTATAAGTTTGCTGACTTTGTTGTTGATAAAGAAAATATTGATTTTTTTTTTTTTTTTTTTTTTTTTATTTTGCAATGATGAATTAATGTAAATATGTTTTAAGAGAACAATGAATAATGGAAGAAGAAAAAATTGTTAGTTGTTGTGTACATGTTTATAGTATAAAAATGTTGAATTTCATTAATCTGCATAGTGAGCAGGGCTTAATATGATATTGCTGAAAAAACACGCAAACAATTGTACATCAATGTCATGTACAACTTGTCACTTTAAAACACAGATACCATGACAGTGAATATTAATGGCGGTGAATAATATTAATTTGATTTTAAGACAAACTTGACTATATTTCATTACTCTACCCATATACCTCAAGTACAATAAATATTCATTGCGTTTTCAATACGCTCAACGCCTCCCACCTGTTGAAATATATTTATTAAAACTTTTTTTTTTATGCAGTTCAAAATTCCTGAAGTCACAGGTCAATGTCTCTATATTCAGTTCTTTCATTCAATCATTCAGGTGATTAATGGATTGCTTATTAATAGCAGATTATAGGGCTGTTTATTTATCTAAAATCTTAAGTGACCTTCAACTGGTGGTTAAACATCAGCTTGAGTCCCCAAAATGTATAAAATATCCGTGGACACAAATAACCTAATTGGCTGTTCAAAAAGGAATGTAAAATACCCAGGCAAACAAACAAACTAAAAGGTTAAAAGGAAGAAATTCTTTGATATATTAAAAAAAAAAATCATTTTAAAACAAAGATATATGTGATGTATAATTACCTTTTACCAAAAAGGCATTTACACAACTAGGGAGGCGCAAATTGAGCTTAAAACTCTCAAAGAGTCGTTCCCACAATCAAGGTTCAAAGTGGGTTCAAAGTCTATTCTTTGAAGGGAAATGGGACATGAAACATGCTGACTTGAAATTCAAATAGTTTCAGACCGTCACACATCTGAGGGCGTGGCTCTTACTTAGGACCAGACCTCCTGTAGCTATGCCACTGGTTGAAACCCAGTTGCATTTGCTCTAAAACTGATTAACAAAATGAAATTTAGTAGGTCTCAATATCCTCCAATGTTTAATTATATCAGTGGCATACCTCGTTTTTTATTTTTTATTAATTTTTTTTTTTTTTTGGAGGTCAAAGTGAACTTGACTGAACTTTTAATGCGTCGGCATCTCTTAATTTCGGATCTTGGACAAAACTTCGTTGAAACACTTAGTGAAAATATGTGATGCTTTTATGAAGCTACTTTTCTATTGTAAATTATTCCACATTTAGAAATCAGAAATGCTGGAATTTTTTTAATATTTTAGAATTTTAAGGACATATTTATAATTTCATTGATGCTGCCAATGTCCCCATCCCCTACCTAACTATAATAATTGTCCTCCCCTCCCCCTCCCTCTCCATTCAATGTTGGCCGTTGTTACTGTTTTTCCTGGAAATGACGTTAAGAAATAAATAAATTTAACATTGAAAAGGGGGGAGGGGGTAGGGTGTTACAATTCTCGGAAAAATATTAATGAAACATAACACTATAACATATGTTGTTCTCAAAAGCTGGTGTTCCAACAGTTTTGTCCAAGATTGTAGGTACAGGTGTTTAAAAATAGTTCTTTCAGATAAAATGTGTGTTGATTTTAATCATTTGTGTGTTATAATCTACTTTGTGATATTTTCTTTTCTCAGTATCACGACCTTAATTCATCACACAAAAATGTTGAAAGTTTTATAAGAAGTTGCCAAGGAAATTATCCCTGTACATCGAAGATCCTCCCAAACTTCCCGACAGATATTCAAATTTCCGACAAAATTTGGATTGGGGTGTGACACCCCACACCCCGGTTGCTACTACGTCTTTGTATAATGTCAGGAGTCCATGAACTACATTTATCATCCCACTTCACTGCTAATGCCACAACTTTTTGGTTTTATGGTTGTGAAATGTTTGCTTTCTTGTTTGTATGCTTGGATTTTGTTTTTCAACCTGTCAATATACCTTTAACAAATTAAAAGAATACAAATTAAAACTTACCTTTAAGGCTTACTGATGTTCCTCACCTTAGGGCTTACTGTTGTTCCTCACCTTTAAGGCTTACTGTTGTTCACTTTTAAGGCTTACTGTTCCTCACCTTTAAGGCTTACTGTTGTTCCTCACCTTTAAGGCTTACTGTTGTTCCTCACCTTAAGGCTTACTGTTGTTCCTCACCTTAAGGCTTACTCTTGTTCCTCACCTTTAAGGCTTACTGTTGTTTCTCACCTTAAGGCTTACTGTTGTTCCTCACCTTTAAGGTTTACTGTTGTTCCTCACCTTTACAACCATATTTAGTCCTCCACTTCGACCCCCCTTCTCTCTACTTTATTTTTGTTTCACCCATGCACCTCCTCTCTCGATCCAAGCTTTCTGACTTTTACTTCTTGTATTTCTCTCATTCTCCCCTGTTTTCTTTCCTTTCTACCTCTAGAATGATCTAACCTCTCAGGCACAATTTGACCCTTGTTGTTGTGTTGCCGTTAAGCCCTCATTAAACAAACAAACATAAGGTTTACTGTTGTTCCTCACCTTTAAGGCTTATTGTTGTTCCTCACCTTTAAGGTTTACTGTTGTTCCTCACCATTAAGGCTTACTGTTGTTCCTCACCTTAAGGCTTACTGTTGTTCCTCACCTTTAAGGTTTACTGTTGCTTCATCAACAACCTCTCTCGTATCGACAACATTCATATTACCCGTCTTAGAATCGGTCACACCCACCTCACTCACTCCCACCTCCTTGGATTACCCCAACCCCTCTGTAACAGTTGCCACTGCATCCTCACTATCCATCACGTTCTCCTTGCTTGCCCCTGTACAACCTTCCCAGAGCTTCTCTTGCTCCCCTCAACTCAATTGCTGAGTTCTTCCAGAAGAATCCTCCGGATAGAATTATCTCCTTCCTTCATCATACTTCCCTCTACAACCATATTCAACTCTCCTCTTCCACCCCCTCTCTACTTTGTTTTTGTTTCACCTATGCACCTCCTCTTTCGATTACAGCTTTCTGACTTTTGTTCTTGAATTTCTCTCATTCTCCCCCTGTTTTCTTTCCTTCCTACCTCTAATATGATCTGACCTCTCAGGCACAATTTGACCCTCGTTGTCATGGTGCCGTTAAGACCTCATCAAACAAACAAACTGTTGCTTCGCACCTTTAAGGCTTACTGTTCCGTACCTTTATGGCTTACTGTTGTTCCTTACCTTGAGGGCTTACTGTTGTTCCTTACCTTTAAGGCTTACTGTTGTTCCTTCGGCTTCACTATTGTTCCTCACTTTTAAGGCTTACTGTTGTTCCTCACCTTTAAAGTTTACTGTTGTTCCTCACCTTTAAGGCTTTCTGATATCAAACCGCTTATCGCTTCCCTTGTTTGTGACCGCTGGCAAACCTCATGGAACTCCCAAATTGATAACAAACTCCACGTCATCCAGCCCACCATTCCGATCAAACCCACCAACAATTTCTCTCATGTCGACAACGTTCACATTACCCATTTTAGAATAGGTCACACTCACCTCACTCACTCCCACCTCCTTGTTGGCTCCCCCAGACCCCTCTGCAACATTTGCCATTGTTCTCTCACAGTCCACCATGTTCTCCTTGCTTGTCCCCTGTACAACCTTCCCAGAGCTTCCCTCGCTCCCCACAAGTCAATTGCCGAGTTTTTTCAGGAAAACCCTCCGAATAAAATTGATCTCCTTGCTTCATCATGCTTCCCTCTACAATCATATTTAGTCCTCCCCTTTCACTCCCCTCTCTCTACTTTGTTTTTTCACCCATGCACCTCTTCTCTTGATCTCAGCTTTCTGACTTTTAGTTTTCTGATTTGTAAACATGAAATTTTAGGTAGATTGTAGTATCATCATATGTTGTACACATTATTTTTGGTGATAATGCTTTGAACATTAATGATGATATTTTGAATATTAATGAACTTTATGTAAAATCCATAAATGGAGATACTTCATAACTCTTAGCACATTTTGTTAAAAAGTGGTATGTTAGTACTAGCTTATTATAAAGATGAATGGGTTACATAAAAAATACGAATAATGAATGGGATTTTGGGCCCACCATTATACTTCTGAAACTTCAACACATAATTTGAACTAAAACATTAAAAGTTACAAAAGGCGTTAAATTAAAGTTACTCTTACTTACCTTCTTCAGTGTTCCCCTCTTTCTTGTTTTGATTTAAATTTGCACAAAAATTGTATTTCAGCTGTTAGAATCATTCATACAATTTTTTCATTTTGAGAACTAATTATTCAGGTTGAGGATCTTCACATGGATCTTCATTGTAGCTATAATCTTGAAGAAAATTGGTGAAAAATCCTTCCAAATGTAACTCACCAAAACATGGTTGCAACTTCAAGGTTTTTTTCTGCTTGCTAGTTAAGGTGTGGCACTCATTGACTGTTTAAATTCTTTTAATAAAATTTTCTTTGAGTTTGTGCATTGTCATGATCAGTGCATTAAATCCTGTTAATGCACTACCTTGACTAAATGGTTTATCCCATTTTTACAACAGTTAAATTTGTTAATGAAGCAAAAAATATATGTCAATTTTTCAGTTGTTTTTCTTTTAAGCATTTTAAACATTTTATCATGAAAATTGTACTTTTAAAATTATGATATTTTTATTCATTTTTATAAAATTGTTTAAATCTGACTTAATGCACTATTCAAAGGATTTTGCCCTCAAAATAAGTCGGGCCTTCCATTCGGGCAAATTCCTTTGTCCAGTGCAAATATGTATGTAAAAACTCTTCCTGAACCTCAAATCTTTATTCACAATATCAGTATCCTACCTCTGGAAAGATCTAAACTCTCAGGCACAATTTGACCCTTGCTGTTGTGGTGCCGTTAAACTCTCATCAAACAAACAAACAAACATCAGTAGCTTTTAAAATTCTTGTCTTTATTTTTTCAGGGAATTGATGTGAAGTCCATGGGTCGGATCTTCATTGGTCTGGTAAAGTGCGGTGCCTGGGGGTGTTTTGATGAGTTCAATCGTCTTGAGGAAGCGGTGCTCTCAGCTGTCTCCATGCAGATTCAGACCATTCAGGCTACACTGAAGAGCAGAAAACCTACATGTGACCTACTTGAGAGGACAGTGAGTGCACCTTTAGTCTTTCCTTTTTTCCAAATTTTTGCAATTTTCCAATTCTCTCCTTGAGCTGGCTGCTTCTTTGACCCTTGATTAAATAAGATGAGACACTTCTATTTTTGGGAGTTGCATCAGTTGTGCTTAAAATCAAAGGATTTAGCATTAAGTATTTAGAATTGGGCATTTAGCATTTAAGAATTTAGAATTGCGCATTAAGCATTTAAGCATGAAGCATTCCGTATTTAAGCATGGAACATTTAGCATTCAGCATTACGCTGTTAGAATTAAACTGTGTTGATTATTTGTGATCAGGTACTCAAATATCAAATTGCAGTATCTGTTTTTATGCAGAGTACAACAGAGCCTTTTGCATTTATAATAAATATTGTAAGCTCTGTATTTTTGTTCTGAGTTAACCCTATGAGAAATTACTTTTCTACAAAAAGCAGCTTTTCAAAACAAAGTATAATGAAATGCATTAGTTGTGGATCTCCCCTTGGATGATTTAACTGAAAAGCCTTCAGCTTGAATATCTTTGTGATGCAGAGAAAAGTGTTTGCTGTACTAGGCTATCTATTGCACCAGTCACGAACATCAAGCTTTCGAGTCTGATACTTTGACTCTATTGACTCTATTCTGCCTTTAATTAGGTATCAATCCTGTCGTTTATTTTCTCTCTTTTCAGATTGATATTGACCCCAATTCAGGCATTTTCATCACCTTGAATCCTGCTGGAAAAGGTTACGGGGGTCGTCAAAAGCTGCCCGACAACTTAAAGCAACTGTTCCGTCCTGTTGCGATGTCAAGGCCTGACAATGAGCAGATTGCGGAGGTCATCTTGTTTTCTGAGGGATTTAAGGAAGGCAAAAGTCTTGGGAGGAAGCTGGTTGCTATATTCAATCTCTCCAAGTGAGTTAGGGGAAAAATCCCAGTTCAACATTGATTTTGAAGGAATATTCCCTGAATTTAAAGGAATATTCCCTGAATTTAAAGGAATATTCCCTGAATTTAAAGGAATATTCCTTGAATTTAAAGGAATATTCCTGAATTTTTAAAGGAATATTCCTGAATTTAAAGGAATATTTTCTGAATTTAAAGGAATATTCCCTGAATTTTTAAAGGAATATTCCTAAATTTAAAGGAAAATTTTATGAATTTAAAGGAATATTTTATGAATTTAAAGGAATATTCCCTGAATTTAAAGGAATATTTCTAAATTTAAAGGAATATTCCTAAATTTAAAGGAATATTCCTGAATTTAAAGGAATGTTCCGTGAATTTAAAGGAATATTCCCTGAATTTAAAGGAATATACCCTGAATTTAAAAGAATATTCCCTAAATTTAAAGGAATATTCCTGAATTTAAAGGAATATTCCCTGAATTTAAAGGAATATTACCCAATTTAAAGGAATATTACCTGAATTTAAAGGAATATTCTGAATTTTATAGGAATATTCCTGAATTTTATATGTGATAAGAGGACTTTTAAAGAAAAATTGGTGGAAAAAGTGTTGCTATCTTATTCCGTTTAGGAGTGAATTACATTTTAAAGATTCACCAGTGTGTTGAATAGTGACTTTGTAGTTAAAGTGTCAGTGATGTCATGACTGTGAGAATATTCCTTTAATATGATCCATTTGTGATTTCCAGGCGTATATGAAATAAAAGGTCCTGTTCCATATTTGCAGGAGTGTGTGTGTGTGTGCTGGGAGGGGGGGTTGGGTGAGCCTTTAATAGGCGCATGCACTGTACAATAACTTTTAGCTATCCAGTTGAATATGTTGCCCTCAGTCCTTTCCTTTAATTTTGTTATCTTGATGCCACTTTGATCAAATATTGCGGTTCTTGAACAATATATTCACATGCTGTTAAATGAAATTAGTTGTCAAAGGTAGAAATAAGAAAAATGAAGCATGAATAAATTTATGCAGGCTTTGTGTGAACTTCTTGCATATGAAAGCTATAAGAAATGTAAGAAGAAAGAGCTGGCATAAAAGCTACACTTTAAAGTGTCTTTTCAGGTTACAGCATTTCATTGGTTCAAGCTGAAATTGGGGATACTTAATGTAATAGTTCTAGGAGTGAAGAGAATTAACCTCACTGAATTAGTTGATTGACAGCTTTTTCAACCAATCACTGCACAAATTTGCCTAGCAACAAAATGTGCATAACTAAGTGGGGCAAAAATATTACACAGTACTGTTACAGTACAGCTAGCTAGTGGTGTGCACTCATGCAGCCAATGCAATATACTGCACAAAACAAATTCCTTTTGATAAAATCTTTAAAGTTATGGCGAAGTGCTATAAATGGATCAAAGCTAGTGGCAGGCCACATGAACATCTAAATGTTATTTAATTGATTATGCATAATGAAGCTTGATTGCAGATTTGCGGTTTGTTTGCCCCACATTGATACCACGTTGCTATGTGTGGCTTATTTCCTTAATTGGAGAGGTTACTTAAGTAAGTGCGGAGAGTAAATTATTCTTGTTCTTTTGATTTATTCAGGGAATTGTTGACCCCTCAACAGCACTATGACTGGGGTCTGAGGGCATTAAAGACTGTTCTCAGAGGCTCTGGGAATCTTTTACAGAATGCAAGAAAGCAACAGTCCGCCAACTCAGAAAGTGGTAAGTTTGCATGTGCAAGAATATTCCCATGTTTTTTCGTAACCTTTCATAAGAAAGAGAAACAATTTAGAAACAATTTAGTACAAAATTCATGTTGATATGTTATTCCTACAAGGAGATATTCAATTTTTAAGGTTTACAAAAAATGCCAATAAACGAATAGAAAAGGCTCAGTATGACATCACAGCACCACATTCTCCCACAAAGTTGATGTATTTCATTAAAATCTATCCTTTTTTGTTTGTAAAACTTGGTAGAAAACTAAATGGATGAAAGTTAGGTATTTATATACATTGCCAAATATATCCTACTTCAATAACTTTTGGAAAATTGTTTCTAATCATACAGAAACAATCAATTAACGTTCAAAGAAATACATAAACATTTGCAATGGAATTATCTCTGTGACATCGTCATTTTCTTAAAAAAATCTATATCTCCTGAACAGAATATGATATTAAGCTGATTTTTGAACCAAAATAAATCTGAATTCTGAATAGTCTTAGATTATGACAAAATCACCCGTTTTTTCTGGGTTATTGCAAATCAAAGTTTGAAGAAACATTTTGACAGTATACCAGTCAGTGATCACCCTTTTTGTAACCTGAATAAAGCATTTTAGTTTTTTAGCAAGACTCAGAAGATCATATAGCTCTGCTGTGAAGTGATATTGAATAAGGTGTCTTTATAGGCTGAATATCTTCTATCATACATATCATATAAACCTTCGAATCAGCTTCTTATATGCACATATCCTATTCGTTGCTTTCAGGTAAAATTAATGAAAGCAAACTGGTAGTCCAAGCCCTGCATGGTGAACACACTTTCAAAACTTACATTTGCTGATGGAGTGAGGTTTGATTCACTCGTGAGCGATGTGTTTCCTGGTGTGGAACTAAAAGACATTGAATATGAGCACCTGGAGAAAGCATTGAGGGAGGTTTGCAAAGAGCTAGACAAGGTTGTCATGGAGGCACAGGTTAGTATATTTGATGATATTGGTTTTGCTGAAAGGCACAGGCTGGGCAGGTCTGACACCCCCAATATATCAAAACGTGAAACAGGAAGTTGAAAGTTAAATCTATCCAAGCCATTAGGCTCATGAGGCCGGTGCTTATCCCTCGTCTCCCATGGGGCAAGCGGAAGAGAGCTGAGACCTGACCCTGACTCTTTCCCTTTTGGGGATTGTTTTAGTCCACCCCAATGTGTCATTTGTTTTGAAGAAATGATAGACCGAATTTGTAATCGTTATGAAATGTATTCACTAATAGATTGTGTAATTTCTGTGATGAAATTTCTTAACATTTTTATTGTTTGGTATTTTTTTTACAGATAAAGAAGGCACTTGAGCTTTATGAACAGCTTCGTCAGAGAATGGGAGTTGTGATTGTGGGACCAAGTGGTTCTGGTAAATCCACCACATGGCAGATCTTAAGGGCGGGCTTGAGCAAGATGGGGCAAGTAGTAAAACAGTACACCATGAATCCTAAGGCGATGCCCAGAACACAAGTAAGTGTTTTTTAAATAAGCTTTCTGATTATTTAATATGTCAGACATCCCATGTTGGAATATATTGAATATTATATTTTATATTTTACTTTATTTATTCAGCACAATTGTCATATATTTCCTGCATGATGTTAGCATTCTATTCTTTGTTACTGTACTATACCATGAGATAATGTATTACATACAAACTAATTCTGCTATATAATATTATATTACATATTATATTACTGTAGAGGACATAGAGCCAGACAGATAAAATAGCTTGATTTTGCAAAATGAAAGAGCTTTAAAATATGATTTCCTGTTTCACACTTCATCTTCATGATACTGAATTAGATAAATACATGTACCATCATTTCAAGTTAAGATGGAGGGCTTCTTGCATTATTGCTTCAATAATGACATAACACCTCAGAAATGGTGTTACTAATTGGGGTGAGGATGTGTAATGGGAATGTTTGATGTTTGTCATGGATTGCTTGTTGTGTGGTATTCCTAACATGGTTTCTTAATATTTTTCAGCTGCTGGGACATATTGACATGGACACAAGAGAGTGGTCAGATGGTGTTCTTACATCCAGTGCGAGACAGGTGGTTAGAGAGCCTCAAGGTGAGTTCTAGCTTCTAACTATTTTGGTACTATTTAACCTCTGGCACAAATGACATGTTTATCAATGTACCAACAAATGACATGTTTATCAATGTACCAACAAGCCTCATCAATCAATTAACCATTCAATCATTATCTTCCTTATCAAAGAAATCCAGTCTTGGATTGTCTGTGATGGTGACATTGACCCAGAGTGGATTGAATCCCTCAACTCTGTGCTGGATGACAACAGACTGCTAACCATGCCCTCCGGAGAAAGAATTCAGTTTGGACCCAACGTCAACTTTCTGTTTGAGACTCATGACCTGAGCTGTGCCTCTCCAGCTACAATCTCACGAATGGGAATGATCTTTATGAGGTAACCTTTCACCTTTACTGTTTATCTTAATCCTTGTCATGGAACTAAATAACCTGAGAAGGCTAAGCTCCCGTTGGCTCCTGTGATAGCGAGGAAGCCAAAATGCATTTGATGAGTCACCAAAATCGCAGTTTTCCCCATTGTTGACTCAATGAAAAGGAGTGCAAAGTTCATTTTATTTCAAACAATGTCATTTTAAATGCTTAATGTGAAAAGGAGTGCAAAGTTAATTTTATTTCAAACAATTTTATTTTAAATGTTTGTTGGACCAAATGATTTATGTTTTTAATTTACTCTAAACTTCCATCATTTTATCTTGTATTGATATATCTCGTATTATTCTTTTTTTTGCACCATGAGATTGATTAGATTCTGGCACTATAAACTTTAGATGTGTATGTCCAGCTTAACAACATGAACTTAAATTTGAAAGCATGATTTTGAAAACCTCTTTTTCATCAATGTAATGTGCTTAGGATGTATGAATTCATAGATATTTGTACTTAATTAAATATATTTCACTTCTTGGCACATTTGACTGACTGTCGATGCAGTGCCGTTAAACATCAACAAACTAATTATTCAGTTGAATAATTAAGTATCACAAAAATTAAAAGTGAGTCAGAAATGATAATTCTGCTTTAGCTGCTTCTATTCTTTAAAGTGAGATTTTCTGAGCAATTGTTGAATCCTAGGTGGATGTCATGACAGAGTGCCAGATAGACATCTTCCATTGTGTTAGTATTGCCCATCTTCATTTCAAAGCTGTGCTGTTAACATCGCAACAAGCATGATCAGTCAATGAATAATTCAGAACCTGATTCTTAATAGAGTAAATATTATTATAGTAAATAGAGTAAGATTCATGAAGTAGCAACATTATCAGCTTTTCCTCATTAATAATTAGAAGCAAAATGGTGACAAATGTAACAAATTCATCTTCTAAATCATGTCGAACAAACTCGGACATCATAGATTAATTTCCCCTACTCCATCCGGTTCTCCATGGATGCTGGTAGGTTTTGCTTCTCCAGTCCTGTGTCATCGATCAGCTGGTCCAAGTATGTGTAGCACGTGCATGATATCTTTTTCCTTTGGTGGGTTCCCAGTGTAGCAGCTGATGCACTGTTTCATCTTTTCTTCTCCAGCAGTGACCAATATATTTGAGTCTCACAGATTCTTAGGCTTAATTCACCATACAACTTAGTATTGGGTCTGAGGTCTCTGCAGGAGATATTCAGCGATGCCCTTAGTAGTCTGGGTGTAATTGCTGCAAGTCAAGTCTGGGTTGATTTGGTTACTGTCCAACTTTCTGCCCATTTTAAGACACTAAAAGCTTCAAAAAAGAAATAAAAGTTTTTTTGTAATCTTCATTATCATTGACATAGTGATGAAGATACTGAGGTGAAGTCGTTGGTGCAAGCCTGGCTCTCAAAGCAACCAGAAGAGTTTCATCCCATCTTCATTCATGGATCAAGACTTCTTCTACAAGGGACTTGAGTGGGTGATGAAGCAGAATGACTTTGTTGTGGATACGAGTTTGGTGGGTGTGGTCATGAATGGCCTCTCCCATATAGGTGGAGCTGAAAACAAGACCCATTTTGCAGTCAAGCTTATCCGTGGATTGGGAGGAAATCTAGCTGAGGAAACCAGAGCTAATTTTGCAAAGAGGTAGAGCATTGCTTAACGTATCAATTCAAAAGATTCTGAATTCTATTTCTCCATGAATAACAATTACCTTTGTAATAGTTTTGGAAATGAACTTTCTACTTGCATGTTGGAACAAGTTTCCTATTTTATAATAGTGTTGTGTGTATTCAGATTTGACATTACTTCTAACAATTGATATCCATGATTATCATCATCCTGTACCTTAATCATGTTTATTCCCTTTTAATAGTATTGACAATGATAGAAATATACACTATACTTTTAAGACACAAGTGCTGTTAGAGGTATGAACCAGCTAAGCAGCTCCTCAAGATCAGGTCCTGGATATTCACATCATAAATGTGCACCTCTCAGGCAGCAGGTACATAATCATGTGACATCGTCATTTGTTTCTTGTCAAATCTTGATCTTAATCTTAATCTTAATCTTTGTCTATTAAAAAGTCTGATTATCACCCTTCATTTCTCATAAGGTACTTCACTGGGCTCGTGAAAATCCTCCTGACTCACGTAGACCATTGGACACATACTATGACGTATGCGTTCAGGCTCATTGATGGCGTATGAATTAGAGGTAAGTATTTGGAAGTAGCATGGTGATAAAGGTTTAAAACCAAAACATTTATGTTTCTACAACAGCTGTCACCAACTTTAATCGAGGTTAGAAGCCCATTCTATGAGGGCATAAGTGATGTAGGCACTTCACCAGTGTGTGTTTCAGGCACCAGTGCTTGCTCTACCATTTTTGTGAGGTCATACAAATGACCTTTAAGGGATTTCTAAAGGACTGTTCAGCTGATGTTGAATAAAACATGCTGCTTCGAAACCAAATCTGTCCAAGCAATTTTGAACTGCAGGGGCCGGGGGTACATATCTCATTTGAGCATCCAGACGGGGAAAAACATGATTTGTTTTGTAGGTATGTATATGTTGCTTTGTATTTTGTGTTGGTGATAGACAGGATATTTGAAAATATACTCCTTGAGAATTCACTATTTTTAGCATGTTATTAGAAAGTAAAAGTAACTATTTGCAGCAATGAACTACGTACAAAATAATTTAAAAAGAAGGCATCATATTGCAGCAACCTGCTTCAACAGTTCAAAATAATATTATTATTATTATTAAATTGTTATTAAGTTATGTTTATATAGCACTTATTCTAAAAAAGCTCTAAGTGCTTTACAAGCCTGAGCATGAAAAAATTAAAAGTTAATTACTTATCAATACATAAAAGAAACAAAATAAAAATGATTCAACACCTAAAACCCCATAATAGGTAAAAGCTAAAGCAGTAAGATAAAACAGTTAATTAAGAAAACTGTAAAAATTACCAATCTTAAACACAAAACAATAAGAGAAATAAAAAAGTTATCAAACAATTAAAATGCATTAAAAGGTGAAACCTGGGGTGAAAAAATTAAAAAAATTGATAAAAATGACAAAACTATGTATCTGATTCTAAGATGAATTTTGCTGAGAATGAAAAGAGTATTATAAACTAGTACATTTTTTCTGATGCATCCTTTAAAAGATTTAAACCAACACTTTTTGAAGGTTATTTAGATAGTTTACAAACAGCAATAATTTGCTTGTGTACATGCAGATACAAACAAAATGAGTATTTTTCATTTTCCCAGGATCCTGAAGAACTGACCCCACATCATTTTAGCAATCCTGAGCAGCTGCCAGTGATTCGCACCCCGAGCATCCAGAGGTGTTTTGACTACTTTGCTCCGTGGCTGCTACCTGAAAACAGACAGCCGTTCATTCTGGTGGGACCTGATGGATGTGGAAAAGGGTGAGAAACAAAAAAGATTTTTGCCAATATTAGTTCTTTCAATAACTGACTCGTATAATTCATATATTTGTCTCTATGTATAACTGCTTGCTGCACTTTTTATAGGTTTGTTCATTTCATACAATTGTCCTCTTATGTGTTAATACAGTGTTGTGTTTAACCAATCAATCATACTTCATGTTGTCATGGGAAGCTATGCTGCATTTTTATGAACAACAAACCTCTTCCAAAATGTTAGCTGTTTGAATTTGACTGTCACTAACACAGCTCTACCAGCCATGGAATGATTTCATTGGATTTCCGTTCAAAGCTGATTAAAATACATTAAAAACTACCTCTCTCGCAAAGATATTTGGCACAGAATGAATAATTGTATCCATAAAAAATGTGACAAGAAGATCCAGAGACTGGTAAAATGCAACAAATAATTGTGAGTAGGAAATTATACACAGAAGTCAGAACTGAGAAAAGCAAAAAAGAGTTACATTGAATGGATATAAGAGTTTCTTATTGATTTGGTATTTGTCTACTATCTTGTTTAAGGATGGTACTGAGGTACTGCTTTGCTCAGCTAAGGTCAACACAGATAGCCACCATCCACTGTAATGCTCAAACCTCACCCAAAAACGTTGTGCAGAAACTTCAGCAGACTTGCATGGTCATCAGCACCAACACAGGGGAGGGTGTACAGACCCAAGGACTGTGAGACCCTGGTGCTGTACCTCAAGGACCTCAACCTACCCAAGCCCGACAAGTGGGGAACGTGTCCACTGATTGCGTTCCTGCAGCAGGTAGGTTTATTTTGGTTGTATCAAATCTCTATGAAGTAGAGGTGATGGTTGTGCTGACAAAATCAGCTACTGTTACACTCGTGTTGAGAGCAACGTGACTTCTATTCTTTTCTCTCAAACTCTTCATTCTGATACACTTTACCTTGCACTTTACTACCTAAATGTTTGTTTTGTATCTTCGTTTTCCGATTCTCTCTGTGGATTAGTATCTGCTTTCGATGAGACCATTCTTTTTTCTTTTTTTTCCCCTTCCCGTTGTGACCAAATTTTCACACCTTAGTGATACCTGTACAGCGGTTCTCCTATAGTAGTTCTGCGATTTTTTTTCTAGTTGCCTTGGGTCTCTTGGCACTTGGTTTTTTTCTTTCCATCAGGACGAAATGCTTCTGCCTTGACCGTCCCTCCCCTCCCCGTGACCCACCTGCAACCTCCATGGACCATTGTTTAGCCCAGTCTCCAAAATTCTATTCATACAGGCCACCAATAAACCAGAAAGTTTGAAAAGAGTTCCCCTTTTCTCATACACAAGGCGCTCCATGGCCTTGTCGGTACCCTCCCAAGGTCTCTACCCTCAGATCCGGCGATCTCCTGGTGCACTGCACTAGGGACACTTAAGCCACCACCCTCCTCATGCACTACCAAAACCCTAGCTAATACTGGTATTGACGTTACAGTCATCCCCCACTGTTCCTTGAACTCCAGCAAAGGCATCATTAGAACTCGAGACCTTGCCTACTTGACCGATAAAGACCTTGTTGAGGAACTTGCCAACCATCATGTTACTGAAGCCCGTCATCTCGTCCTCAAGAAAGACAGTGCCGAAACACCCACCAATACCATCTTCTTGACTTTTGCCACACCAACACTACCCTCCCACATCACTGCCGGCTACCTGAGAATCCCAGTCGCTCCTTACATCCCCAACTCCCTCCGTTGTCATAAGTGCCAGAGGTATGGCCATGGAAAAAACTCCTGCTGCAGCCAAGCACACTGTGGCAACTGTGGAGCCCTGGACCATGACAGCGCCTCCTGCACCAACATCCCACAATTGTGACAGTGCTCACCCAGCCAACCATCCCTCCTCAAAATACTGCCCCACCTGGCTGCAGGAAAAGCAGATATCCAAACTGAAAACCCTTAATCTCAACATCACTTACCCAGAGGCCAGGAAGCAATTCCTTGCTTCCCTCCACACCAAACCTTTCTACTCGAGCGCAGTCTCCTCTAATACCAATACTGCCCCCTTAACACAACTAAAACTGACTCACATGCCCAAACTGACCACCTGGCTCTTCTTACCCAGTCGTAAGCCCATCACCATTGCCAACAACCCAACCACACCCATTACCCAAACCACATCCACCACCACTTCTCTCCCCAACGTTCCTTCCTTCTCTAAGACCCCCGCCGTCCCCTACCCCAACACCTCTAATGCTATCAAATATCAAACTCAAGCCAGCCTAGCTAACAAACATCAAACCAACAAGCAACCAATCAACAAACAGTCCACCATCTAAACACACACGTATGACACTGAAGAGAGCATGGATTGTTTAATAACTGAACAAGCTTTCTTCTTGTCGAAAATAGCCCTCTGGATAAAATTATCTTCTTTCTTCATCATGCTTTCCTCTACAACCATATTTAGTCCTCCTTTCCCACCCCCCCCTCTTTACTTTGTTTTTTTCACCCATGCATCTCCACTCTCGATCCCAGCTTTCTGGCATTTAGTTTGTGTGTTTCTCTCAATCTCCCCTTGTTTTCTTTCCTTCCTACCTCTGGAATGATCTGACCTCTCAGGCACAATTTGAAACTCGCTGTTGTGATGCCATTAAACCCTCATTAAACAAACAAACAAACTGTTTCTGAACATGGATTAAATTTTAGATATTGCTCTAGATGGATTCATAGCAAGTTACTAGGATGAAATCATCCTCTTAAGTGTATTAAGGTGTTCAAATTATACTTTTCAATGTTAAATTATCAATATCAAATGTTGTTGTTTTTTATTTGGAAGACTTGTTTTTCTTTCGAGGGGTAAAACTACTGGGATAAGATATGGTTGGAATGTAAGATTTCTTAGCCCCGACAAAAAACACTTCCAGGTTGATTAAAAAGCCTGGCTTAGTTGGAATGACAGAAGTCATAGGAAAAAGTAAGAGTAGGTGAATACGTCTGCAAGAGATTACATGATGTTGATTCTTATGCCTTTAATCTTTAGGTGCTGACCTACAACGGATTTTATGATGCCAGCCTGGAGTGGGTCGGATTAGAAGGTGTGCAGATTGTAGCTAGTATGAGTGCAGCTCACACGGTTGGGCGCCACCAGCTGACTACAAGATTTACGTCCATTGTACGCATTTGTACGATTGGGTGAGTAAACATTAAGATCATCATAAACATGATTAAAACAGCACTATGTATTCTTTTCATAATGATTATTATGCCCTCTCCATTTGCCCATTTAATCTGTTTGAGATTAGTTTATTTTCAAGAAATAAATACCAAAAAACAATAGGACTAGATCAGTTCATCCCCTGATCCATTTTTCTTTCTTTCTTACATTTTTCACAAATAAAAGTGATCCAGGATTCCAATGTTTAATTCCACTAATCTTTATTTTTCCAGTAATTTTGAAATCTTTGAAGAAAAAAAATAAATCTTAAATTCTAATTGCAGGTATGCAGAACAAGAGGAGTTGCAAGCAATTTACAGTGCATACTTAAGGCCCATCCTGCATCACAGCCTCAACAGTCATCCAGTTTGGGGGTCAGCTTCTAAGGTCAATCAGCTGGCCAGCTCAATGCTAGAGGTTTATTCACAGGTATACAAAAACATCAGATGTTACACTCATTTGATAGCATGTTTGTTCTCAGTAATGAGCTTTGACCTGTAGCTCAAGTAAATTTGAAAGTTTGAGCTCAATGAAACAGGTGTGGAATGATATCATTCTGCCTACCACATAGAATGTGAGGTCCAATTCTTTACCCTTTCTCCTTAACAGCATCCTGCATATGTCTTGCTGAAAAGAAGAATAGGAGTTACTTTATGTTACAATTAAGCAATAACTGACAGCTAGATGTAAGATAAATAACTTGTATTTACTTCAAGTTATACCTTACCTTCCATGCTATAATATGCAATCTGGTCACACGACCTGATTCTAACGCACTTCTAACCGAACCTAAAAACGCAGTAACCAGCCAAGCCCTGACCTCCATAATACCTCTGTACCACTCACTCTTTTTCAGCGCTTGTTTGTTTCACAACATCGCTGAAAACTGGTCACTTTTATTTTATTTTTAATTAACCTTTCTAACTCTTTTTCTCTTCGCAGCTTCTACCTGAAGGGTTTTACGCTGCCCGCTCTCATCTGGCTCGCCTTTTCAAGTCTTCCGAGAGAAGGGTGAGATAGCCATGGGTCCGAGATTTCTTCGGCCGACCTACACGACTTTACCCGTGTAGCCTACACTTAGGATAGCGGGTTTTTGTCTCCATTCGCATAGCGAGTGGCTAGTTACGAGAGCGCCCTACTCGTGGTGGGTGTTTTAGGTCCTAGAGCACAGGTTGTGCCTGTCTAGGGACCTCTCGCCCGGGAATTAGTCTTTTCTCCCTTAGCCCCACCCGCCTCGAGGTGACCCTAGCGTTATACTCTGTATAGTGTTTAACACGTTAGGATATTTCAGTACACCTTCTCGTATGCATTAGGCCAATTTCCTTTTTCGATTTTGGTGCATGCGCATTGGGTCTTAGTCACCGCTGGGTAAGTGTGGGTCGCCCTGTAACAACTCTAGGAGCTACAGTTGTTACTAGCGAGCTTATTTTCGTTTTCACGTTAAGAGCATATGAATATTTTTATTTTTCTCACACAGTTTGGAGATTAAATATTTAATTTTCAGGATTGAACTTGGGGTGTCGGAGAGACCGTGGGTGGGTCTCTCCGACGACCTAATTACAGGAAAATAATCTTTCCTTTTATCTTTACAGACCTCAAGTACACAGTGGTCGGTGTTTCCCACGCTACCCCGGCGCTAGTAAAGTCATTACGTTGGATGCGTTTTTCGGTTTCTAAAGTTTTTCAGATAGAAAATTTTTTGGTTTTAAATTTTTTCTGTTAAAGCAAGTGTTGTTGTTCTGTTTAGAATGCTATGCCTCGCTCTCTTTAGCGTGTCCGTAAGTTCATAGTTACTTTGCCGTGTTTAGGTTTGTACGCTTGGACTTACGTTCTTCTCTTAAGAAATTTATTTTTCAGTAAAATTTTTTCTGTTTAAGAGAGTTTTGGTGTTCTGTTTAGACTGCTAGGCCTCGCTCTCTTTAGCGTGTCCGTAAGTTCATACTTACTTTGCCGTATTTGTGTATGTACGATGGATATATGTTCTTCTCTTTTCAGATATATAAAAGAGATTCACTGAGAAGGTTACGCTCTTAGAGGCGCTATACCTAGAGCGTAACGGTAAGAGAGAGAGAGATATCCTCTTAGGGCGTTAACGAACGCCGCCTAAGTTGTAAACACGTTCCTAACGGTTCCATTGGACAGTCCCTGTCGACTCCACAACCCTTGTAACGCGCTGAGCGCCGGTTGTTGTGAGTTCAGGACAGTTCCATAAGGTTCCGGGAGTCCATACGGTTCCGCGCCCGTAAAAAGTTACGGGCTTAACGGTTCCATTGGACGGTTCCGTAAGGTAAGTGAGAGAGAGAGAGAGAGACCTCTTAGGACGTTAACGAACGCCGCCTAAGTTGTAAACACGTTCCAAACGGTTGGACAGTCCTCGTCGACTCCACAACCCTTTGTAACGCGCTGAGCGCCGGTTGTTGTGAGTTCAGGGACAGTTCCATAAAGTTCCGGGAGTCCATACGGTTCCGCTGCCCGTAAAAAGTTACGGGCTAACGGTTCCATTGGACGGTTCCGTGAGTCCATAAGGTTCCGCGCCCGTTGTTACGGGCTTAACGGTTCCATTGGACGGTTCCATACGGTTCCGCGGCCCGTTGTTACGGGGCTTAACGGTTCCATTGGACGGTTCCATACGGTTCCGCGCCCGTTGTTACGGGCTTAACGGTTCCATTGGACGGTTCCATACGGTTCCGCTGCCCGTTGTTACGGGCTTAACGTTCCATTGGACGGTTCCATACGGTTCCGCTGCCCGTTGTTACGGGCTTAACGGTTCCATTGGACGGTTCCATACGGTTCCGCTGCCCGTTGTTACGGGCGAACGGTTCCATTGGACGGTTCCATACGGTTCCGCTGCCCGTTGTTACGGGCGGACGGTTCCATTGACGGTTCCATACGGTTCCGCGCCCCGTTACGGGCGGGCGGTTCCATTGGACGGTTCCATACGGTTCCGCGCCCGTTGTTACGGGCGGACGGTTCCATTGGACAGTTCCATACGGTTCCGCGCCCGTTGTTACGGGCGGACGGTTCCATTGACGGTCCCATACGGTTCCGCGCCCGCTGTTACGGGCGGACGGTTCCATTGGACGGTTCCATACGGTCCCGCCGCCCGTTACGGGCGGACGGTTCCATTGGACGGTCCCCAGACGGGTTCCGCGCCCGTTGTTACGGGCGGCCGGTTCCATACGGTTCCGCTTGGACCATCCCTGACGCTTCCGCAGCCCTATGTGCGGCATTGTGCGGTTCGGGACGGATCCATACGGTTCGGGATCCATACGGTTCCGCGCCCGTTGTTACGGGCGGACGGTTCCGCGGTCCATACGGTTCCGCTGCCCGTTGTTACGGGCGGACGGTTCCATTGGACGGTTCCGTGATCCATACGGTTCCGCTGCCTGTTGTTACGGGCGGACGGTTCCGCTGCCCGTTGTTATGGGGGCGGACGGTTCCATACGGGTTCCGCGCCCGTTGTTACGGGCGGACGGTTCCATTGACGGTTCCGCGCCCGTGTTTACACGGGTCCGTATTTAACGGGTTCACGACATCGCACGGTTTAATCCGCTTATACGCCCACTAGCTACGTGGTCAGGTGACAGGTGACATTCTTGACAAGAAGTATAGCATTGACAGTTATTTTTCTTCTTGGTCCTGTAGCCATTAGCTACGCAGTTCCACGGCTCGTGTGAACGCAATTAAGACTGTCTACGCTTGAACGTTACAAGTTCCGTATTTATTTTCACCAGTATCATGGACATGAAGGACAGGTCCCGAGTGTCGATGTTTTTACACACCCAGGATGTCTCGTGATGCGTGGCGTGCAAACGCTTTCTTTAAATTACGCCCGTGACATCCATCTCACGCGTTACGCTGCGGCAGATTATGCTGCGAGTCAAATCCCGTACTCTTTGCAGCGATTGGGATCTAGCGGCGTGGTCGGAGCACAGACTCCACCGCGACCGTACTTTCAAAGAGCGGCGGAGAAAGTGGAGAAGCGACGGTCTGAGAGGCCCTCTTCGTCTCCCACCGCCACCCAGGCCCAAAGCCAGGAGGCGGGGCCGCCGCCACTCCTAGCGGAGCGCTCTGAAAGACGTACACCGCACGTTCATCCGGAAGTATAGCATTGAGACAGCTATTTTTCTTTTGGTCCTGTAGCCAACGGCTACGACAGTTATACGGTTCCACGGCCCATGTTTACGGGTCCGCACGGTTCCACGGTCCGTGTTTTACGGGTCCGCACGGTTCCATTGGACGGTTCCGCGCCCGTATTTACGGGTCCGCACGGTTCCATACGAGTCCACGGTCCGCGTTCACGGGTCCTTTCGCTTCCATTGGACGGCTCCAGTGAGCGGAACTTATCTCTAATGGGATAACGTACACTGTACGGTTCACTCCGTTATACGCCCACTAGCTACTACGCCACGTGGTCAGGTGACAGATGACTTTCTTTACAAGAAGTATAGCATCAGGACAGCTATTTTCTTCTTGGTCCCGTAGCCATTAGCTACGCAGTTCCACGACTCGTGAACGCAATTAAGATTGTCTGCGCTTGAACATTACCGTTCCGTAATTATTTTCACCAGTATCATGGACATGGAGGACAGGTCCTCGGCGCCGATGCTCTACACACCCTTGATGACCCGGCATAGCGTGATAACGCTTTGCTTTACGCCCGGTCACATCCATCTCACGCTTACGCGTGCAGAGATTATGCTGCGAGTCCATTCGTGGTACTCTTTGCAGCGATTGGGTTCCAGCGGCGTGGTCGGAGCACAGACTCCACCGCCACCGGTATTTTTCAAGGTGCGACCGAGAGCGCGGGCTCCGGTGTTCGGATGTGTATGGCTCCGTAGTTTTGTAACGGGATATCGCACACCGCATTGATTTACCCGGATATGCACCCGCTAGCTACGAGCTATGTGGCCAGGTGACAAGTGATAATCTTCACAAGTAGTATAGCGCCGCGAGAGCTATTCTATTCATGGTTCCGTGGCCATTAGCTACGCAGTTCCACGATCATGTGAACACCATTTATACGATTATCCGCGTTGAACGTTACATTTCCGCAATTACTTTCACCAGTATCGTGAGGCACGGAGGACAGGCCTCCGTAAGGCCGGGTACGCTACGCACCTCAGAGGTCCCGCTTTTGCATAGCGTGCAAACGCTTCTCTAGACCGCACGGGCCTGTACGACTTCGAGTTTTTGCAACGGATAACGCACACTGCACGATGAACCCCGGTTGAGTTCGCTAGCTAGGAAGCTGCTTGGTCATAGCTACGCTGTCCCACGGCCGTGAACTGCCTCTGTAGGATTTTCCGCGTTGAACGCCACAGTTCCGCGATGTTTTGCGCTATATCATCGGCACGACGGGCAGGGCCCTAGTGTCGGTGCGTTACGCGCCTTGACTGTCCTGGGCGGTGCGTCGCATGTAAACGCTTCTTAGGTTGCGCTTTGGTGTTATCGACTTGTTCAAACCCGTGTACACCGCTGTGGTCTTCGGTTCCGCTGATGGGACCGTCGGCCAACAAGAGGCGTGCCCTCACGGGTCTTACGTGAGTTAGTCCCCTTTTTACGGCTAGTTGTAGAGCCATTGGATTCCTTGCACGGGTCCATTAGGGTCCGTGACGGCTCGCATCGGTTCCATACGGCCCCACGGCTTGTTTTACGGCCCGCACGGGTCCGTAACACAACTTGGCGGCTCCGGGGGGCATGGGATGACGCTTTGGGTCTGTAGTACTGCTTAGTTCTACAGCAAGGTAACGCATAACGACGCCACACCCGTTAGTTTCGAGATCCCCACGTCCGTGTGAGCTGACTTGGTGAGATTTTCGCTTGAACGCCACGGTTCCGCATAGTTTTTCACCAGTTCATGGACACGAGGACGAGTCCCCGCTTTGTCGGTACGCCACGCCCCAGGATGCGTCGCGTGTTAGCGCTTGCTCGGGTTTTCGAGGCCTAGCGCTCGGGTGATAAGATTTCCTTCTTTACGGGAGGCATACCCTGAATGTGATTCTTGCGTCGAACGAGACCCTCGCTCACATTCTACAGATATTAACGCGTTTTACGACAACGCATTTATAAACCCGGTATCGGAACTTCGGGATATTGCGACCGTTAGCCGCGTGTTGCAGTGTTCCGCGGTCGCTTTTTTGCTGGGGCGTTTTTAGCGTCGACGGCAGTCCCCACGCCAGAGCCGCCCGGCCGCGGCTCCGTGATTTTATACAAACGGAGTTAACGGCCATACCAGCGCGCCGGCTGTGTGGTAGAGGACCAGTAGCCATGAACTACTGCGTTCCGCGGCCGTTTCTCTTACCGGGACACGTACTGAGTACGACGGTTGTCCCTCTTCCCCACGCAGCTACCGGTTTCAGAGCTCTGATGGAACAAACTCAGTTTACGACTCGTATAGCTTGCGTGGCACGTGAACTCCTCCGTATTTCTTACGGCCTCAGTTTATATATTTTTACCTATTCTCAACGGAACGCGTGCACTGTGTACTTCTTCCCCACGCCGCCACTTACCGGTGGCCCCGTGGTGAATAGAGGTATAATGAGATAACGACTCACGTTACAGGTGTAGTACGTTCACGCTATCGTGGACCTAGACGGTCCTTTGGTACTGATAGCTAGTTCGTTCGGGACACGCATCCAGTACCAGTTGTCCCCTCGCGTAGCCACGAGCTTTTGCTCCGTGGTGCACAGCGACATCGTTGGCGGTGGACTCGTGGTTTTTACTTGTCATGCTGACACCTTTGTAGACCCATAACGGATGTATTATATTTAACGGGTTGCGTGACTTTGTACGGCGTAAGTCCCCAGTAGCCACACGCTTTTCCGCTCCGTGGTGCAGGGTGTTTAACGGTCCGTGTAGTATACACAGGACGCCACCTCTTTCGTGATTTCTACCCCAGTGTTGGGGTTTATGACTCATATGGTTGACGTGAGTAATGCGTTACCCCTACTTGTCAATATTACCTCCATGAAGGAGATTTTTCTTGACCATAGGTGGCCTTTTGGTAGACAACCTTACGTTTGGGGTAGCTATTACCAACAACGGCACGTATGGTTCCTTCCATACTTTAACACCTTACAGCTGCTTCCTTGCGGTTTTACGGCCTGTTACTTAACTGCCCGTACAGACATACGGTATTCGCTTTTCTCGCGCCCGTGAGCCGTAGGCTCCGCGGTTTCAAGGTTGTTACTATACGTGAGTACGTTAACACTTTCTCCAGTCAACTTCTTAGACAAGTTTCGCTGTTGATAGGCGCAGGACGAACTTTGGCTGCTCGAGACCTTGCAGGCTTCACGTACGAGCCTCGGGTCAGGGACGATTTTTGTCATAGTTCCGTCATGAGCTCTGGGATACCTTGCAGCTATCCACCAGGGTTTTTCCGGTGGGGTCTACGGTCTTTGACTTGCGACCACTGGTGAGTTCTGGGAGATCTCTTCGTAGTGTGTCATGTGACATTTTCCTCCGATAGATCATCCAGTGGCTTTCTGTTAAAGTAGTCTGAACTGTTCATAGAACGGCCGCGTATGCACTCGGGTTCGGGCATAACCTCTTTTCACGGGATCTCTCGTGCGGCGTTTCGAAAACCGCTTTTTATGCGGTTTTTCTCTTTGTTTTTGGTCTGACTCACTTTTCGACGTTCGTGTTCCCCGCTAACTTTAGCTCTTACGCGGTTATGCGCTAACGAATTTTTCCTTGTCCGGGATTTCTTCAATTCGTTTTCATTGGTACACGCCGTTCCCAATCGTAGTTTCTCGCCGTTCTGTCTCGTGGACGAATCCGGTGTGGCTTGTAATGGCGTTTTTGTGGACACTTTGCTGTAGTTGTGTCCAAACGCTCTTCCGGTTGGCTTGTTTTTCTGGGCTTTACGCTCAGGTTCTTTCGAGGTTTGCCTCCGTTACTGTCAACGAATGGTGCCTTGTTCGGTTTGACTGTACCTCGCCGTGGTTTCCTATGTTTTAGTTCCTCCCACTCTTGAGGTCTTTCATCCTTCCGAGGTGAAGGAATTTCGTCCTTTAAACGGGATTCGGTTCGTGTGAGTTTTCGTACCAGCCATTAAAAAAAAAAAAAAAAAAAAAAATGTGCGGCGATCTGAACTCCTTCCTTCCTATCCTCGGTTGCAATCTGATTGCATATTATAGCATGGAAGGTAAGGTATAACTTGAAGTAAATTTACCCGCTAAGCGTGGCGGGGATATTTACGAGAGTTATACTTACCTTCCATGCATCCCGCCCGCCTCCCCTCTCGTTCAGGCCTCGGTGGAATGTTGAGTGAGGTGGTACAGAGGTATTATGGAGGTCAGGGCTTGGCTGGTTACTGCGTTTTTTAGGTTCGGTTAGAAGTGCGTTAGAATCAGGTCGTGTGACCAGATTGCATATTATAGCATGGAAGGTAAGTATAACTCTCGTAAATATCCCCGCTACGCTTAGCGGGGTAAATTAATTTGATTTTAAAAGTTATGTGGGATATTATGGTGTGGTGTTGTAAGTTAAAGAGAAACTTGATGGGCAGTGTTTGTGAGTAAACATGATGTAACTCGCACAGTTTAATTGAGCTTGATCGTGAATGATAATTTGGTCCAACTTCTTTGAAAAGTTTTTTTACTTTTGTGTTTTTCTAGGATTTTGACTTTCGGGGTTTCTGATCTTTGAATTTGAATAATAAAGTTTGAAGGGTAGCGCAAAGATATTAGCCTGCTCTGCTGTATCCCAAATTTTGCATAAATTAAAAAATAATCTGAAACTTTGATCACCCATACTCTGAAATATTTCAGAAGCATTTACCAAATTTAGGGACTGTTGTACTCTAAATTTGACTGTTGTACTCTGAATTTGACTGTTGTACTCTGAATTTGACTGTTGTACTCTGAATTTGACTGTTGTACTCTAAATTTGACTGTTGTACTCTGAATTTGACTGTTGTACTCTGAATTTGACTGTTGTACTCTGAATTTGACCCATCATTTTGAGCCAGTTGTGTACCACCAAACAATCTATTACTTAAGGGAGACACAAATCCACAGAATGATTTGGGTTCAATTTGGGTAAAAATGTATGAAGATTCCAAAATCGATACCATTTCCCCCCCAAAATGAACCAGTTTCCCGATTGTATTCAAAGTTTGAGGCCGTATGGAGGTCACCATATTGTTCGATATATTTTGAAACTGCCGGTTTTCAGGTCCGGAAGTGATGTTTTAGAATCTGTTCCGGTTTATGTTGCCATAAAATAGTTATATGGTTTTTATTTCCATGATAAGTGCCCTTAAATTCAATGTGTTTTACCATAATATAATTCTGTCCAAAATGTAAAGCTTTATCGTAATTCTGTCCAAAAAATATAGCTATATTGTAAAAAAGAATACATTTTGATCGGGTTACAAAATATTAATACACTCGTTTGTATTGGCATTGACAATAGTATTTTGAGGAAAGGACAACACTGAATTAGGATTAAGTGTGAATGATTTCACTGTTTTCACTTGCTTTCGAAGCGCAATTGAATTTGGATTTGAAAGATTGTTTGCTGTATATCAAAGATTATAGTTTTCTTTCCATGAGGATAATATAATTGTTTTCTTGCCTCTATTTCGGAACCAGTTCATTGGAACTCTCTTGTAGTAGGCCCACTTTGGGTTATTTTATTACCATAAGCTTATCGTAATAGTTTTCATTAGTTTAGGCCTAATGTTATTGACGTGGGATAATAACTACTAAATGGAGAACAAGTTCCAAAACAATGATGTGTACAGCCATCTGCTTGACATTCTGGCATGATTTCTAAAAACTTTCTTGCTACTAATAAAATATTTTCTAAACTTTTACAAATCAACTCCTGCATGAATGTTATGTGGTACATTAAAGGTGCATCTGCCTAGATGTGTTTACACATATCATGTGGGAATGGAACTGATTCAATGACGTCACTTGAAGTCACTTCGATTGAGGGCGGGTGTACAAGAGGGCCACCCCCATACGACTTATATATCAAGTGATTAATATATTTATTAGATATTTATTAATTAAAATAAAATATCATGAGACACTTTTTAAGTCTCCCAAGGTGGGTATAGTGTTTAGAATATATGTTTGCATCATAATAGATAAGATAAATCTGTGGGTTTGTTTCTCCTTTAAGGATCACCTTATATGCCTAAACCATCAGACTGTTTTTTTGTCATTTTGTAATCAGGTGAGGTCACGATTCACCGTAGACGAGCACAGCCACTATCTCTTCACCACCCGTGACTTGACTCAGTGGGTGTTGAGTTTAATGCGGTACGATCTCAATGCCAGCACCTCCGAAAGCACCCAAGACCACCTGCTGGAGATATGGGCTTATGAGGCGAGCAGGCTGTTCAGGGATAGGTTGGTTGGAGAAGATGCCAGGAATCGTTTTGACAATATTTTGACTGGAACTTTGCAGGGTGAATGGAATGCTGGACATGTGCTGCAAAACTTAAATGGTAAACAGGCAAAACTTGTTACTATTTCAAATGAAAATGAATGCAATCTATCAAGTAGATCAATTGTTTTCTCCTGTGCTGCACCCTCTTTGTAGCATACACTCTTTCCCTTGACTTAAGATCAATTACCCATTTAAACATAATAAAGAAAGTAAAAAATAATACATAACAGATGTTGCAGGTCGTTAGGTTGTTGCTTGGTTTGATTCTGAATGTACAGCAAAATTTCAAAGATTTTAATTAATTGTTCTGTAAAAGTATAACTTCTGACATGCTTGTTGTTTTCTCATACTACCACCAGTGATGATGGTTTTCTCGCACAGTCAGATGGATCATATGCTTATCATCTTTGTCCTCAATTGATTTGTTAAAGATATTTAATTTGCAGGCAGCTATTTTGTTACTTGGGGAGGCAAATCAGAGGGTGGTCCAGGCATACCCCCTGTAGGCAAATCGGTGGGACGTCTCAGCTCATCTGACCTCAAAGAAGTTATCAAGAAAGCAAAGATTACTTACGGTAAGTCACTTCAGGCAGAAGCTTCTATTTCTCTGGCATATTTTATTTTTATCTTATATATATCGTTAATTTACTTCCATTTCAGAAATAAATTTTGTTATAAGTTAAATCCATACTAGAGCCATGAAGGCCTATGAGGCCAGTGCTTATTTATCCCTTGTTGTAAGCGAATGCGGGCACATGACTCCCCCTGGATAGGACACCAGTCCATCACAGATCAACTCCCCAGCAGTACTGGTACTCAAAGCTGAATGGACTGGAGCAAGTCAAGTAGTGTCTTGCTCAAGGACACAGTGCAGCACAATAAATGTGAACTTGATTGTTATTTGTCATTTCTTGTAGCTCGAGAAAACAGAGAATTGAAACTACTGTTGTTCCGTGAGGTTTTAGATCACATTGCTCGATTCGACAGAGTGTTGACTCAGCCCGGAGGTTCACTTTTATTGGCAGGAAGAAGTGGCGTTGGTCGAAGATCAGCTGTTGTTCTCGCAGCTCACATGCATAGGACAGAGCTTTTTACGCCCAAGGTGTCTCGCAATTATGGCATCAAACATTTCAAGGCAGACTTGAAAACAGTAAGTTATATTGGTTTTGTTTGTAGATGTTGGCTACTCATTACTCGCAAATAATTGTGAAATAACAAGAAGTCAATTTTACAGCAAAAATATTTATTTTGGGTGACCTTACCGGTGATGATTTAAGTGTTACACAATGATTATGCAGCGAAGGTTTGTAAATGTGTGGTTGCATCTATCAGGTATTCAGAATGTAGGGAAGCCTTTACAACTGTTGTAAAGAAGTTGAAACTCCTAAATATGAAATTAAGAATTGTATATCTTCATGCCATATATATAGAAAAAATCTATTATTTTGAAAAACAGCTAACATATACCTTTGTTCACTTTGATGTTGATCACTTAGGACTGACCTTGAGGTATTTCCAGAACATACATACTTCTAACTGCATATACCTTTGTTCAGCTTGATGTTGATCACCTAGGACTGACCTCTAGGTATTCCCAGAACATACATACTTCTAATTGTAGTACTCTATTATTAATTTCTTTTAAATCCAGTCACTGGATAAGTTGGGCTCATGTTTTCACAAGTTTAGCACATGGTCATCTGCAATTGAAATAACTAAGAGCAGAAAGATGATTTTTTTAGTGTTAGATTTTTGCCTCATAGCAATGGAGGAGCAAATCTCTTCTATGCAGAAAATAGACAGCAGATCTTAAGATGATGTCATTTGCAGAGTTTTTAATCTGAAGATGCTAACTGGTGTTTTAGGTTGTTAACCGTTTGTTTATGACATCTGTGCAAATCCTCTCAAACATATTTTATTTGTCATCAAAGGTTAATGTGATTGAGATTGACATTTAGGCACTACAGTGCCTCTGCCCTGCAAGGTCTGTTTATAAAAAACAGTTTCCATCATTTCTATACCCCACTTATTGAGGATAGCACTGACACAACTGTCTTTCGTCTGTGTAGGTCATGCAAACAGCAGGAGTCGAAGGTCAGCAGATAATCCTATTGATTGAGGATCATCATTTTGTAGAGCAGGAGTTTATGGAGCTTATTAACAGCCTTCTGTCATCAGGGGAAGTCCCTGGTCTCTACACCCCGGAGGAACTAGAACCCTTGCTTTCCCCCCTGAGAGACCAGGTATCAGAGGAGGGATTCAGGGGTACACTTGTCAATTACTTTGCCAGTCGTAAGTCCAGAATAGTCATTTATTTTTTGTTTATTTGAAACTGTAGTGCATGAGTCTGTTCTGTTTTTTTCTCTGTCATACTTCTACGGGTAGTCTTTAGTATAGTCTCTCCTCCAGATAGTTATTTTCCTGTTCCGTATAAGTGGTGTTTAACAAAAGTATTGTTTTATTGGCCAATTATATATAGTCCTTATGAAGAGCAATCTTATTAGAGCAAAGGGTTTATTTATGAATTGCCACGTCCAGTGATTCCCTAATAAGTGCTGTCAGTTCATAGGTTGCCATATGCTACATTACAATACTCACCCATACCAAAGCCACTGAGGCTAACTCTTATATTCAGAATGCACAGCTCCTTTTTGAAATAAATCAATGTAATACATTAAACCCTTTTATAACTTCAATAGTGACCATTACCCACTTCTTATTCACTCCAACCTTCAAACCCCCACAGACCACACCCCCATTTAGAACCTCGAGAAGGCCGACTGATCCCTTTTTGAAACCCTCTGCGAATCACACCTCTCCCCTATCTCCTCTAGGGTAAAGATCCCATGTCAAACTTCAGTAACATCTTTATCAACATTGCCACCTGCTCCATTCCCAAAACCTCTAAACCCGCTAACCACACCCTCCAACCCCTGGCTCACTGATAACTGCAAAACTGCCTTCAAGAACAGAAAAAGGGCCCTCAGGAACTTCAAAACTAACCCGTTTTCGCATCAGCCATGCCAAAGCCAGGTGCACTATCAAGGACAGTAAAACCAACACTTGGAACAACTTCATCTCTTCTCTCACCACCAACACCCACACTAAGAAGATTTGGAGAATGGTTAACAGCTTCCACGGCAGGGTGGGCAAGTCTCCCATCTCTCCTGGAATGGTGACCTTCTCACTGCAAAAAAGGACATCATTAACCACCTCTCGCCTCTTTCAGCAACATCTCATCCTCGGCCAACTACCTCAATGCTTTCAAAGCCAAAAAAGCTCGCAATGAAGCCCGGAGTATCACTTTCCCTCTGACAACACCGAGAGCTACAACACCCCTCTCACCCTTTCTGAATTAAACCAAGCCATCCACGATGCTGGCTGCACCTCCAAGGGCCCAGATAACATCTTCACCAGTTCCTAAAACACCTCCCCAACAAGGCCACCAATACCCTACTCACCATCCTCAACCACATTTGGTCCCCACACTCCTTTCCCCCTATCTGGAGGACAGCTATCATCACCCCACGTCTCCAAACTGGAAAAGGACAGTACCGACCCCTCCAGCTACTGCCCCATCGCCCTCACCTGCTGTCTCTGTAAAATTATGGAAAGGATCATTAACCAGAGACTACACTGGTTCCTTGAGGCCAACATACCTATCCCCTCACCAAAGCGGCTTTTGGAAACATTGCAATACCCTGGACCACTTAAATACGCTCAACACCACTATCCAGGAATCCTTACAAAAAAAGGAACATCTATTGCCATCTTTTTTGACCTTGAGAAAGGTTTTGACACTACTTGGAAATACTGCATTATCCACAAACTTTACACCATTGGCCTCAGAGGCCACCTCCCCATCTTTGTTCAAAACTTCCTCTCACCCAGACAGCTCCAAGTTTGAGGCAGCAGCCTCCCCCCCCCCCTACTCTCTTCAACCTGAGCATTAACAACATTGCGGACAACCTTGGCCCCAACATCAAACGTGCCCTCTACGTGGACGACTTCACCATCTTCTACTCCCCTAGCTTTCCTCTTGTCAAAAATAGGCTCCAACTCAACCTCATCCAGCTGCAAGACTGTTGAAACAATAACGGTTTTAAATTATCCAAAGACAAGACAGTCTGCATGCACTTATTTCATTTCAACAGCCTCCACCCCAACCTGAACCTCGTGCTCAATGGCAATTGCATCCCCAAAGTTGACCACACTAAGTTCCTGGGTTTAACTCTAGACCCCAAGCTCTCCACCAAGCAACACATCACCAACCTGAAACAGAAATGCAACAACTCCCTCAACCTTCTCCGCCTCCTCTCCAACACCAATTGGGACGCGTACCCCCAGGCTCACCATTCATGCCAAGCTCGACTACAGTAATATTGTCTACTGTGTCGCTCACAACTCTTACCTCAACCACATCAACACCATCCAAAATGAAGCCCACAGGCTTTGTCTGGGTGCCTGCAGGATCTCCCCAATCACCAGCCTTCATGTTGAAGCCAACGAATCCCCCTTTCTGTTAAGGTGTAAAAAGCTTCGCCTCTCCTATTCTTTTAAAGCCCTCACCAACACCCAGAACCCTGTTTACAATCTTATTAGGTACCCCAATTTCTCCACATTCTTTGATAGGACTAAAACCCTATCCCCTTCCTTCAGCTTACACATCAAATCAGACCTCTTCCATCTCGGCATCAAGCTCGCCACTTTTGGCACCTACTCCTGGCCCACTTTTCCTCCCTGGACCACCCTCTCCCTTCTATCCACCTGGGCATCTCCACTTATTACAAAACCCAAACCCACCCTAACCTCTTCATCAACCTCCACAATCAAATCAAAGACCAACTCTCAAACTACACCTCCATCTATACTGAGGGCTCCAACGAAGGCGACAAGACAGCTGCTGTTGCTGTCATCCAAGACATCACCCTCAGTAGCAGGCTTCCCGACTCGTCCATCTTCTCGACCAAGGCCAAGGCCATCCTCCACGCCCTCAACTTTATTGAGTACTCACTGCTCAGCTACTTTGCCATTTTCTCCAACCCCAAGGCTGTCCTTCTTTACTCAATCTTAAGTAAGATAACCCCACATCCCACCACCTCCTCCATAAACTCCTTTCACCCACCCTCTGCAGGAAAAGTATTCTTTTTTTCTGGATACCCAGCCATGTTGGCATCCCTGGCAATGACAGGGCTGATGCAGCAGCTTAGCTTGCCCTCATCCTCCCCCTACCCCATTTCCCCAAACCCTTCCTGACTTCAAACCACTTATCACCTCCCTTGTTCGTGACCGTTGGCAAACCTCATGGGACTACCAAATTGATAACAAACTTCATGTCATCCAGCCCACCATTCAGATCAAACTCACCATCCACAACCTCTCCTGTGTCGACAAGGTTTACATTACTCGTCTTGGAATAGGTCACACCCACCTCACTCTCTTCCACTTCCTTATTGGCTCCCCCCAACCCCTCTGCAACAATTGCCATTGCACCTTCACAGTCCATCATGTTCTCTTGCTTGTCCCCTGTACAACATTCCCAGAGCTTCCCTCGCTCCCCACAACTCAATAGTCGAGCTCTTCAAGAAAAACCCCCCAGATAAAATTATCTTCTTCCTTCATCAACCATATGTAGTCCTCCTCTCCAACCCCCTCTCTCTACTTTGTTTTTTCTACCCATACACCACCTCTCCCGATCCCAGCTTTCTGGCATTTAGTTCTCATGTTTCTCTCAATCTCCTCATGTTTTCTTTCCTTTCTACCTCTGGAATGATCTAACCTCTCAGGCACAATTTGACCCTCGCTGTCATAGTGCCGATAAACCCTCGTCAAACAAACAAACATTAATGATTTATTGCCAAGTTATTATTCTTATCATTACATGTTTTTTTACAGCCTTTGATATTTCTTTAATGCTTTGAATTTGCTTTTGTTATAATAGTTATCTTTAGTATTTTGTAGTCTACTTTGCGCATAGAATACCTAAATAGAATTAGTAATAATTATATTAATAATAGTTATAATGATGATCGGGTACTTTATGCATCGTAGCATGTCCCTTGTGCCAATTTGACACATCGTGATTGATTATATTTGCAAAAACTAGTCTGTAAAAACATTTGAATTCACTTGTTATTTCCACAACCCATCTTTGCAGGTATCAAGGTAAACTTACACATTGTCCTGATCATGGATTGCAAGAATGCTTCATTTGCGGTCAACTGCCAGAGCAACCCAGCTTTCTACAAGAACTGCTCTGTTCAGTGGATGGAGGGATGGAGTAAGGAAAGCATGAAAGAGGTATGTATGAAGAAATTGTGATGTAATTTTGTTTGGAATTAAAAGATGTTATTGTTTTACATGACTTGATTGGATGGTTATTGTGTTTGCCTCAACTGAAAGAGTTTAACTTTATTTGTAGCATTAACCCTCAAATACCCAGACCAAGCATGTCACGCTTCATTGGGGACATACTTTTCAAAAAATCTTGTTCTTTGTCAAATAGCAGTGATCTTGCTATCATTTGAAAGCGCTCTAATAGTTCTTTCAGAAAATATAACATTTTGATGGGGGCTATGTTGCAGAATTTTGTGAAAAAATGGATTGACAAAAGAGAGAATAAAAAAAATTCACAAAGTTTAACAGGAAAAAAAAAAAACCTTTTTGTTCTTCAAACGCTTCCTTGCTATACTTCCAGACCTAACTTTTGCTTGAAAAGCCATGAATAACTGTCAAAGACATCAAAGTATCCAATACCGGTTGTATTTTGACTGCTCCTAGCATCAATATAATATCTATTATTGGCAAACATGTTTTTGCCAAATTTGATGTTTTTTAGCCTTTTTGAGACCAAAATTTTGAAAAAATTGTAATTTCTGATTGCAATACACCTACCGTATGCGAAATATAGCATAAGAAAGGCCAAGCCATGTACTTTCGATTGATATCAAAAAGAGCAAATACCCCCTCTCATCACATTTAATTTAAGTAATTTTAAAGCTCCTTTTTCCACAGGTAGACACTTTGGTCTAGTGGCAAATCTGTGTGCACAGCAAGCGGATGGCTCGCGTTCGATCCCCGCATTGGACACACGGCTTTAGTTTTTCTGCTAGTAATTACAGCAGTGATTTTTTTGTTTATTTTCATTGTTTTTGCATGTTTTGCTTTGAGAAAAAAGTTTAGACTAGTATCAATGGAAAGGAAACCTCACAAACAATCTAAATATGTAAAAAAAGTCCCCATTTTTCATTGTTCACAAGAAGAAGAAAAAAAGTTCCAAAAAATTGGCCTAATTTGGCCTAAAATGTGCAAATTTGCGATTTTTGTCGATAATTTCTTTAATTTGACTCTTTTTTAAATTGAAAAGTTGATTGTCTTGTCATTCATATAAACTAAACTTGTAGTGGTAGAAAACCACCTTTCTACTAGCTCTTCATTGGGTGCACCCCTCTACTAGCTCTTCATTGGGTGCACCCCTCTACTAGCTCTTCATTGTGTGCACCCTTCTACTAGCTCTTCATTGGGTGCACCCCTCTACTAGCTCTTCATTGGGTGTACCCCTCTACTAGCTCTTAATTGGGTGCGCCCTCTACTAACTCTTAATTGGGTGTGCCCTTTAGTAGCTCTTCATTGGGTGCACCCCTCTACTAGCTCTTCATTGGGTGCGCCCTTTTCTAGCTCTTCATTGGGTGCACCCCTCCACTAGCTCTTCATTGGGTGCACCCCTCTACTAGCTCTTCATTGTGTGCACCCCTCTACTAGCTCTTCATTGGGTGCATCCCTCTACTAGCTTTTTATTAGGTTGCTCTCTACTAGCTCTTTATTGGGTGCGCCCCTCTACTAGCTTTTCATTGTGTGCACCCCTCTACTAGCTCTTCATTGGGTGCATCCTTCTAGCTTTTTTATTAGGTTGCTCTCTACTAGCTTTTTATTGGGTGCGCCCCTCTACTAGCTCTTCATTGTGTGCACCCCTCTACTAGCTCTTCATTGGGTGCATCCCTCTACCAGCTCTTTATTAGGTGCGCCCTCTACTAGCTCTTTATTGGGTGCGCCCCTCTACTAGCTCTTCATTTGGTGCACCCTTCCATTAGCTCTTCATTGGGTGCAACCCTCTACTAGCTCTTCATTGGGTGCACCCCTCTACTAGCTCTTCATTGGGTGCACCCCTCTACTAGCTTTTCATTTGGTGCACCCCTCTACTAGCTCTTCATTGGGTGCTTGAGCTGTGAATATAACTAAAGATCCTTCTGCTGCATTTAGGGTTCTACCACAGAATATCTGTCTGACCATAGATGTCAAACACTAATGCCACTCACTAATTCAGATTCTGTGACTCTCATTTTGTTCTGAAGCAGGGAGACTAATGTATAACTTGGTAATGTATACAAGCATGTACAGAAAGATGGAAGAGTTCTGTTATTTTCCAAATTTGGGCTTAAAAATCACTATTTTTTTATGTTTAGTTTGTGAATGGAATTGTTCTGTTTTGTTTTTAGGTGGTTTGGATAACATTTAGTCATGATAAGCATGTCATAAATGGCAGGTTTAATTATAATACTTTTTGTTGGAGCTTTGAACCATCTTTCCTCACAGGATTGGGCATTTGTTGAGTTCTTGATTTTTCCTTCAGATACCAAGAATGTTGCTAGGAAAGACACACAAGTCAAAAGAAAAACAGGAGGAAAATAAGACGTTGTACAAGCTTTTCTTAGAGATTCATAAGTCGTGTCCTGCTAAAGACTCCACCCCAAGGCAGTACATGAACTTCCTCAGCACGTACTTGACCGTCTATGAGAAGAAGCGGGACAAGGTGGAGGAGAAGCAAAAGCATCTGCAGGTATTGAATGAATGATGTTCAACATAAGTTATGCCATTGAATATTATGAAGTCAAAAGCTTAGAATAATTGGATTTGGTGAAGTGCCCGTGAATCGCCAATCCGATTATTGCAATTTTTTATTTTTATTTATTATTCATTTAACTTATTTTATGTCTTTTTCAAACGTTAAAACATGAAAAGCTAAGAATTAAAAAAAGCAAAAATATGTTGATGACGAAAAATGTATTTTTCGTTTTACTTTTCAACATGTATTCTCCTCAATATTATCTTATACATCCATGTTGATTTAATTAATTATCTATGATCACTAGCACAGCCCACAGCATGTTTATCACAATTAGTACTGTCATGAAAAATAATCGGAAATTGGTTGGGATCGGGCCGATATTGACAAAATATGTACGGTAATTGGCATAACCCATTACAGTGTAATTATTGGAACACTACTTTATTCACCACCATCCAGTATGAAATCTTGGAAAGGTATAGTTATTTGTTAGAAAAATATCATTTGATTACACTTACAATACTTGACTTGTTTTATTTATTAATATTCAATGTCTGCAAGGTCCTCACAGGAATTTCTGTTAATAAATATTATTCTTCAACTTGATGTATGATACATTAGTTAAGGTGACTGGGAGCATGGAGGTGCTTTATGTATTGTTAACATCTAAGACTTGAACTTACCAGGAGATAGTTGCTGTTTGATTGATTTCTAATCAACCCTTTGCTTACATCATGTACTCGTCTATTCATTCATACATTTATACTTATTATTTGTTATGCAATTAAATTGCTTGGTTAATTTCTTATAGCCTCAGGTTGGTGTCATTTCTGTCAATAGTTTTATTCATAAATTAGATAAAAAGAATAAGAAGAAAACTAACTACTAATGATATGCAATCAAGTTTTATATCGCTTAACTTGTGCAGGATTTGTGTGTCTTGGAAGTGTTGGTCATAACCAGTCATAATATTCAAGCTAACTTCTCTCTAGTTTTTCATGTTATTTTAGAAATTCTGGTAAACCTGAAGTTTCTGCTTTGTTTAGGCTGGCGTGGCTAAGTTAAATGAAGCCAAGGACATGGTAGCCGAGTTGAACCAAAAAGCAGCAACACAGAGACAGGTATTGGAAGAGAAACAAAAGGAGGCGGATGAGGCCCTTAAGAAGATTCAGACCAGCATGGAGGTATACTCATCCAGTGACACCTAGCAATTTCTAGAGACTTGGCAATGACTAGAGACACCTAGCAATGACTAGAAACTTAGCAAAGACTAAAGACACTTAGCAATGACTAGAGATTTAGCCATGACTAAAGACACCTAGCAATGACTAGAAACTTAGCAATGACTAGAGACACCTAGCAATGACTAGAGATTTAGCCATGACTAGAGACACCTAGCAATGACTAGAGCCATCTAGCAATTACTAGAAACACCTATCAATGACTAGAGACACCTAGCAATGACTACAGACATCTAGCAATGACTAAAAACACCTAGCAATGACTAGAGACTTATCAATGACTCGTGATACGTAGCGATGACTAGAGACTTAGCAATGGCTAGAGACTTAGCAATGACTAGTGATACCTAGCAATGATTAGTCACACCTAGCAATAACTATACCTAACAATGACTAGTGAATTTGACCCTCGTTGTGGTGCCGTTAAGCCCTCATCAAACAAACAAACAAATCTAGCAATGACTAGTGATACCTAACAATGACGAGAGACTTAGCAATGACTAGAGACTTAGCATTGACTAGTGATACTTAGCAATGATTAGTCACACCTAGCGATGACTATACCTAGCAATGACTAGTGATACTTAGCAATGATTAGTCACACCTAGCGATGATTATACCTAGCAATGACTTGTGAATTTGACCCTCGTTGTTGTGGTGCCATGAAGCCCTCATCAAACAAACAAACAAACCTAGCAATGACTAGTGATACCTAGCAATCACTAGAGACTTAGCAATGACTAGAAACTTAGCAATGACTACTGATACCTAGCAATTATTAGTCACACCTAGCAATGACTAGTGAATTTGACCCTCGTTGTTGTGGTGCCGTTAAGCCCTCATCAAACAGACAATCAAACAAACCTAGCAATGACTAGTGATACATAGCAATGACTAGTGATACCTAGCAATGACTAGAGACTTTGGAATGACTAGAGACTGAGCAATGATTAGTGATAACTAGCAATGATTAGTCATATCAAGCAATGTGACTAGTGATACATTGCAATGACTGTAGACTTAGCAATGACTAGTGATACCTATCAATGACTAGAGACTAAGCAATGACTAGTGATACCTAGCAATAACTAGTGATACCTAGCAATGACTAGTTATACCTAGTAATGACTAGTGATACCTAGCAATGACTAGTGATACCTAGCAATGACTAGTGAATTTGACCCTCGTTGTGGTGCCGTTAAGCCCTCATCAAACAAACAAACAAATCTAGCAATGACTAGTGATACCTAACAATGACGAGAGACTTAGCAATGACTAGAGACTTAGCATTGACTAGTGATACTTAGCAATGATTAGTCACACCTAGCGATGACTATACCTAGCAATGACTAGTGATACTTAGCAATGATTAGTCACACCTAGCGATGATTATACCAAGCAATGACTTGTGAATTTGACCCTCGTTGTTGTGGTGCCATGAAGCCCTCATCAAACAAACAAACAAACCTAGCAATGACTAGTGATACCTAGCAATGACTAGAGACTTAGCAATGACTAGAAACTTAGCAATGACTACTGATACCTAGCAATTATTAGTCACACCTAGCAATGACTATACCTAGCAATGACTAGTTAATTTGACCCTCGTTGTTGTGGTGCCGTTAAGCCCTCATCAAACAGACAAACAAACAAACCTAGCAATGACTAGTGATACATAGCAATGACTAGTGATACCTAGCAATGACTAGAGACTTTGGAATGACTAGAGACTGAGCAATGATTAGTGATAACTAGCAATGATTAGTCATATCAAGCAATGTGACTAGTGATACATTGCAATGACTGTAGACTTAGCAATGACTAGTGATACCTATCAATGACTAGAGACTAAGCAATGATTAGTAATACCTAGCAATAACTAGTGATACCTAGCAATGACTAGTTATACCTAGTAATGACTAGTGATACCTAGCAATGACTAGTGATACCTAGCAATGACTAGTGAATTTGACCCTCGTTGTGGTGCCGTTAAGCCCTCATCAAACAAACAAACAAATCTAGCAATGACTAGTGATACCTAACAATGACGAGAGACTTAGCAATGACTAGAGACTTAGCATTGACTAGTGATACTTAGCAATGATTAGTCACACCTAGCGATGACTATACCTAGCAATGACTAGTGATACTTAGCAATGATTAGTCACACCTAGCGATGATTATACCTAGCAATGACTTGTGAATTTGACCCTCGTTGTTGTGGTGTCCATGAAGCCCTCATCAAACAAACAAACAAACCTAGCAATGACTAGTGATACCTAGCAATGACTAGAGACTTAGCAATGACTAGAAACTTAGCAATGACTACTGATACCTAGCAATTATTAGTCACACCTAGCAATGACTATACCTAGCAATGACTAGTGAATTTGACCCTCGTTGTTGTGGTGCCGTTAAGCCCTCATCAAACAGACAAACAAACAAACCTAGCAATGACTAGTGATACATAGCAATGACTAGTGATACCTAGCAATGACTAGAGACTTTGGAATGACTAGAGACTGAGCAATGATTAGTGATAACTAGCAATGATTAGTCATATCAAGCAATGTGACTAGTGATACATTGCAATGACTGTAGACTTAGCAATGACTAGTGATACCTATCAATGACTAGAGACTAAGCAATGACTAGTGATACCTAGCAATAACTAGTGATACCTAGCAATGACTAGTTATACCTAGTAATGACTAGTGATACCTAGCAATGACTAGTGATACCTAGCAATGACTAGTGAATTTGATCCTTGTTGTTGTGGTGCCGTTAAGCCTTCATCAAACAAACAAACAAACCTAGCAATGACTAGTGATACATAACAATGACTAGTGATACATAGCAATGACTAGTGATACATAGCAATGACTAGTGATACCTAGCAATGACTAGAGACTTTGGAATGACTACAGACTGAGCAATGATTAGTGATAACTAGCAATGATTAGTCATATCAAGCAATGACTAGTGATACATTGCAATGACTGTAGACTTAGCAATGACTAGTGATACCTATCAATGACTAGAGACTAAGCAATGATTAGTGATACCTAGCAATGACTAGTGATACCTAGCAATGACTAGTTATACCTAGTAATGACTAGTGATACCTAGCAATGACTAGTGATACCTAGCAATGACTAGTGAATTTGATCCTCGTTGTTGTGTTGTCGTTAAGCCCTCATCAAACAAACAAACAAACCTAGCAATGACTAGTGATACCTAGCAATAACTAGAGACTTCGCAATGACTTGAGACTTAGCAATGACTAGTGATACTTAGCAATGATTAGTCACACCTAGCGATGACTATACCTAGCAATGACTAGTGAATTTGACCCTCGTTGTTTTGGTGCTATAAAGCCCTCATCAAACAAACAAACCTAGCAATGACTAGTGATACCTAGCAATGACTAAAGACTTAGCAATGACTAGAGACTTTGGAATGACTAGAGACTTGGCAATGATTAGTTATAACTAGCAATGATTAGTCACATCTAGCAATGACTAGTGATACATTGCAATGACTGTAGACTTAGCAATGACTAGTGATACCTATCAATGACTAGAGACTTAGCAATGATTAGTGATACGTAGCAATGACTAGTGATACCTAGCAATGACTAGTTATACCTAGCAATGACTAGTGATACCTAGCAATGACTAGTGATAAGTGATACCTAGCAATGACTAGTGATAAGTGATACCTAGCAATGACTAGTCACACCTAGCAATGACTAGTGATACCTAGCAATGACTAGTGATACATAGCAATGAATATAGTCCCAACTAGCAATGACTAGTGACACCTAGCAAGCAATGACTAGTTATACATAGCAATGATTATAGTCACAACTAGCAGCTAGTGACACCTAGCAATGACTAGTGACATCTAGCAACGACTAATGACACCTAGCAATGACTAGTGATGCATAGCAATGATTATAGTCACAATTACCAACGATCAGTGACACCTCGCAATGATTATAGTCCCAACTAGCAATGTCTAGTGATACATAGCAATGATTATAGTCACAACTAGCAATGACTAGTGACACCTAGCAATGACTAGTAACACCTAGCAATGACTAGTGACACCTAGAAACGACTAGTCACACCTAGCAATGACTAGTGACACCTAGCAACGACTAGTCACACCTAGCAGCGACTAGTCACACCTAGCAACGACTAGTCACACCAAGCAACGACTTATCACACCTAGCAATGACTAGTCACACAAGCAATGACTAATCACACCTAGCAACGACTAGTCACACCTAGCAACGACTAGTCACACCTAAGAATGACTAGTCACACCTAGCAATGACTAGTCACACCCTGCAATGACTAGTCACACCCAGCAATAATGAGTCACACCTAGCAATGACTAGTCACATCTAGCAACAACTAGTTACACTTAACTTGACTAGTTACAACTAGCAATGTACAGCACTGAAAGCTTTCATTTCATGTATTCTTTTTTGTAATTCTTCTTCTTCATATCTGTCAGAGGATATCAAAAGTTAAGATTGTTTTCATTTCTGTAATTCAAACATGTTATTTTACTAAGACATGTTGTTGTAAGTTCATAGAGTCAGGTAATATGTAATGAAGTCAAATGTATATCACCTTCTGACATTCCAAAAAGCTTTCTATGTGAATTAAAAGACACTATTCTTTTCACTCTCTGTAAGACAAGTATGCTGTGGAATCAACTGACTAAATTTAAACAGCTTTTTTGCAGACTCTTCTTCTCCAAACCTACTTTTCACCATTTTTTATCCAATGTAGAAAACTGGTGAGCAGAGACGAGAGATTGAAATTTTGAAGCAGCAAGCTGACGAAGAAAGTGTAAAACTTGAAAAACGCAAAGTAGTGATAGATGCTGAGCTGGCAAATATCGAACCGTTGGTGCAAGAAGCCAAGAGCGCCGTGGGGAGCATCAAGCCCAAGAGTATCAGTGAGATACGATCACTGAGAGCTCCCCCAGACATCATCAGGGACATTCTCGAAGGTGTACTCAAGTTAATGGGCATCCATGACACCTCCTGGGTTAGCATGAAAAGGTAAAGAATTGAGCCGTTGCGATTTCATTCCTGCTGCATTTTTACTACACCCAATCAGGACTAATTGATTAAATGATTTTTACTGATAGCAGCATCATTAACACACAGTCAAGCTGGAGGCTGCCAGGAGTGTAGAGAAAGGAGAATTACAAATCAACTCACAAATATTTAATCAGTTTCTAAATCAAAAAATTGACAAAGTTAGTGTGGATTTGATCTCAGTTTTGTGACATGCTTATGTGATAACAAGCCTTTTTCATACGGTATAATTTCATCAGTATGTTCTTTCATGTGCTCTTAGCTTTCTGGCCAAAAGGAGTATCAAAGAAGACATAGCTGGCTTTGACGCTCGTCGCATCAATCCACACAATCGAGAAATGGTGGAGGAATTGTTGAATTCACACAGCGCTTCATTTGATCCTGCAGTAAGTAATTGCATATTAATCATCTTGTAATTTTATTGTAAATTTGATGAAACCAAGCAGTAGCTAAGCCAAAGTTGAGGGACTTCAAATATTTTAGTTGGTTGCTGAATAAACTTAAAACAAGAATAATAATAATAAAACTATGTTGGCTTTTGCTTGTCAACCATTTCACTTTTTATTTTGATCAAATTTGTATCGAAACCATTCAAAATTCTAAAATGTTGACCTCAAAAGATTACTTCAAGCAACGCTATGGCTATGAGTGTATCATATATTGTATAGCAAACTGTCATGTGTTTTCTGCAACTGAACCATGTTTCTCTCAATTTCATTCCAGAATGCAAAAGGGCTAGTGTTGTGGCTGCTCCTCTTGCTGCATGGGTGAAGGCAAATGTAAAGTTTTCATACATCATTGAGAAAATCGAGCCTCTTGAAACCGAGCAAAATCAACTGAAGAAGTAAGTATGAATCCAGGATAAAAGTTCGTGAAAAATATGATCTTTTTATCATATCAACGTTTTTCTTGATTTGTTTATTCTATTTTAGGTCAATTGTCTTCTATGCTCTTTCTATCATTATGCACACAGCTACGTGGATTCGTAATGGCAAGTTGTACTAGTGCACCTTTTTTACCAGTGGCAGTGTGGTCAAACTTCGACTTTCCATTCTAGTGTCTTGGGTTCAATTGCAACCAGTGCTCCATGACTACTTCATAAAACGGTTGTGGGTGTCTTGACGTAAATACTCCAATGGAGGTCTGTTGGGACGTTATAAAAACTGGTAAACTAAAACCAATAGTGCAAGTAAAAAAAAAATATAATGTGGAAAGAAAACAGATTTTGTTTGTCTGCATTGATTAGATTACTGATGATTTCCAGTTCCCTTAATACCATATATTCCATGTAAGATTTGAAGAGAGTTAAAATATTTTGTATTTAATCCATTTGATTGATTTTCTCATCACTGATTTTTTGGTGTCATTTTTGCAATGATAATATCTTGTCAATTGCCTCAGGAACCTTGAGAAGTCCACAAATAAGATTGTAAAATTGCAGAAAGGATTGGAGGAGGTTGATCACAGAGTTGCTGAATACAAGAAAAGATTCCAGAAACTCAACGAGGAAGCAGCAAAACTGAAAATGGAGCTTGAAAAAGAGCAAGAGACCATCACAAACGCTGAAAACCTGATTGCGAAGCTGGATGGGGAGTATGAGAGGTGGAATACACAGGTATGAGGGTTACATGAAAAGCATGTGAACATGTAGTGCTGCTAGTAAATGGGATCAATTGTTGAAGGATGATCAAAAATAGCAAAAGCATGTGAACATGTGGTGCTGCTAGTAAATAGGATCAATTGTTGAAGAGATGATCAAAACAGCAAAAGCATATGAACATGTAGTGCTGCTAGTGAATGGGATCAATTGTTGAAGGATGATCAAAAATAGCAAAAGCATGTGAACATGTAGTGCTGCTAGTGAATGGGATCAATTGTTGAAGGGATGATCAAAAATAGCAAAAGCATGTGAACATGTAGTGCTGCTGGTAATTGGGATCAATTGTTGAAGGGATGATCAAAAATAGCAAAAGCATGTGAACATGTAGTGCTGCTAGTGAATGGGATCAATTGTTGAAGGATGATCAAAAATAGCAAAAGCATGTGAACATGTAGTGCTGCTAGTGAATGGGATCAATTGTTGAAGGATGATCAAAAATAGCAAAAGCATATGAACATGTAGTGCTGCTAGTAAATGGGATCAATTGTTGAAGGGATGATCAAAAATAGCAAAAGCATATGAACATGTAGTGCTGCTAGTAAATGGGATCAATTGTTGAAGGATGATCAAAAATAGCAAATGCATATGAACATGTAGTGCTGCTAGTGAATGGGATCAATTGTTGAAGGATGATCAAAAATAGCAAAAGCATATGAACATGTAGTGCTAAAATAGCAAAAAGCATGAACATGTAGTGCTGCTAGTGAATGGGATCAATTGTTGAAGGATGATCAAAAATAGCAAAAGCATATGAACATGTAGTGCTGCTAGTGAATGGGATCAATTGTTGAAGGGATGATCAAAAATAGCAAAAGCATATGAACATGTAGTGCTGCTAGTAAATGGGATCAATTGTTGAAGGATGATCAAAAATAGCAAAAGCATATGAACATGTAGTGCTGCTAGTAAATGGGATCAATTGTTGAAGGATGATCAAAAATAGCAAAAGCATATGAACATGTGGTGCTGCTAGTGAATGGGATCAATTGTTGAAGGATGATCAAAAATAGCAAAAGCATATGAACATGTAGTGCTGCTAGTAAATGGGATCAATTGTTGAAGGATGATCAAAAATAGCAAAAGCATATGAACATGTAGTGCTGCTGGTAAATGGGATCAATTGTTGAAGGATGATCAAAAATAGCAAAAGCATGTGAACATGTAGTGCTGCTAGTAAATGGGATCAATTGTTGAAGGATGATCAAAAATAGCAAAAGCATATGAACATGTAGTGCTGCTAGTAAATGGGATCAATTGTTGAAGGGATGATCAAAAATAGCAAAAGCATATGAACATGTAGTGCTGCTAGTGAATGGGATCAATTGTTGAAGGATGATCAAAAATAGCAAAAGCATGTGAACATGTAGTGCTGCTAGTAAATGGGATCAATTGTTGAAGGATGATCAAAAATAGCAAAAGCATGCATATGAACATGTTGAAGGGTGCTGCTAGAAAATGGGATCAATTGTTGAAGGGATGATCAAAAATAGCAAAAGCATGTGAACATGTGGTGCTGCTAGAAAATGTGATCAATTGTTGAAGGATGATCAAAAATAGCAAAAGCATATGAACATGTAGTGCTGCTAGTAAATGGGATCAATTGTTGAAGGGATGATCAAAAATAGCAAAAGCATGTGAACATGTGGTGCTGCTGGTAAATGGGATCAATTGTTGAAGGATGATCAAAAGCAAAAGCATGTGAGCAAAATGGGATCAATTGTTGAAGGATGATCAAAAATAGCAAATGCATATGAACATGTAGTGCTGCTATGGGATCAATTGTTGAAGGATGATCAAAAATGCAAACATGCATATGAACATGTTGAGTGCTGCTAGTAAATGGGATCAATTGTTGAAGGATGATCAAAAATAGCAAAAGCATATGAACATGTGCTGCTAGTAATGGGATCAATTGTTGAAGGATGATCAAAAATAGCAAAAGCAAAACATGCTGCTAGTAAATGGGATCAATTGTTGAAGGGATGATCAAAAATAGCAAAAATAGCATGTGAACATGTAGTGCTGCTAGTGAATGGGATCAATTGTTGAAGGATGATCAAAAATAGCAAAAGCATGTGAACATGTAGTGCTGCTGGTAAATGGGATCAATTGTTGAAGGGATGATCAAAAATAGCAAAAGCATGTGAACATGTAGTGCTGCTAGTAAATGGGATCAATTGTTGAAGGGATGATCAAAAATAGCAAAATGTGAACATGCAATCAATTGTTGAAGGGATGATCAAAGTGAACATGTAGTGCTGCTAGTAAATGGGATCAATTGTTGAAGGGATGATCAAAATAGCAAAAGCATGTGAACATGTAGTGCTGCTGCAATTGTTGAAGGGATGATGGGATCAATTGTTGAAGGGATGATGATCAAAAATAGCAAAAGCATGTGAACATGTAGTGCTGCTAGTGAATGGGATCAATTGTTGAAGGGATGATCAAAAATAGCAAAAGCATGTGAACATGTAGTGCTGCTAGTAAATGGGATCAATTGTTGAAGGATGATCAAAAATAGCAAAAGCATGTGAACATGTAGTGCTGCTAGTGAATGGGATCAATTGTTGAAGGATGATCAAAAATAGCAAAAGCATATGAACATGTAGTGCTGCTAGTGAATGGGATCAATTGTTGAAGGATGATCAAAAATAGCAAAAGCATGTGAACATGTAGTGCTGCTAGTGAATGGGATCAATTGTTGAAGGATGATCAAAAATAGCAAAAGCATGTGAACATGTAGTGCTGCTAGTGAATGGGATCAATTGTTGAAGGATGATCAAAAATAGCAAAAGCATGTGAACATGTAGTGCTGCTAGTAAATGGGATCAATTGTTGAAGGGATGATCAAAAATAGCAAAAGCATATGAACATGTAGTGCTGCTAGTAAATGGGATCAATTGTTGAAGGGATGATCAAAAATAGCAAAAGCATGTGAACATGTAGTGCTGCTGGTAAATGGGATCAATTGTTGAAGGGATGATCAAAAATAGCAAAAGCATGTGAACATGTAGTGCTGCTAGTAAATGGGATCAATTGTTGAAGGATGATCAAAAATAGCAAAAGCATGTGAACATGTAGTGCTGCTAGTAAATGGGATCAATTGTTGAAGGATGATCAAAAATAGCAAAAGCATATGAACATGTAGTGCTGCTAGTAAATGGGATCAATTGTTGAAGGATGATCAAAAATAGCAAAAGCATATGAACATGTAGTGCTGCTGGTGAATGGGATCAATTGTTGAAGGATGATCTGCAAAAGCATGTGAACATGTAGTGCTGCTGTAAATGGGATCATGATGAAAATGATCAAAAATAGCAGCAAAAGCATGTGAACATGTAGTGATCAAAAATAGCTGGTGAATGGGATCAATTGTTGAAGGATGATCAAAAATAGCAAAAGCATGTGAACATGTAGTGCTGCTAGTAAATGGGATCAATTGTTGAAGGGATGATCAAAATAGCAAAAGCATGTGAACATGTAGTGCTGCTAGTAAATGGGATCAATTGTTGAAGGGATGATCAAAAATAGCAAAAGCATGTGAACATGTAGTGCTGCTGGTAAATGGGATCAATTGTTGAAGGGATGATCAAAAATAGCAAAAGCATATGAACATGTAGTGCTGCTGGTAAATGGGATCAATTGTTGAAGGATGATCAAAAATAGCAAAAGCATATGAACATGTAGTGCTGCTAGTAAATGGGATCAATTGTTGAAGGGATGATCAAAATAGCAAAAGCATGTGAACATGTAGTGCTGCTAGTAAATGGGATCAATTGTTGAAGGGATGATTAAAATAGCAAAAGCATGTGAACATGTAGTGCTGCTGGTAAATGGGATCAATTGTTGAAGGGATGATCAAAAATAGCAAAAGCATATGAACATGTAGTGCTGCTAGTGAATGGGATCAATTGTTGAAGGATGATCAAAAATAGCAAAAGCATATGAACATGTAGTGCTGCTAGTAAATGGGATCAATTGTTGAAGGGATGATTAAAATAGCAAAAGCATATAAACATGTAGTGCTGCTAGTAAATGGGATCAATTGTTGAAGGATGATCAAAAATAGCAAAAGCATATAAACATGTAGTGCTGCTAGTGAATGGGATCAATTGTTGAAGGGATGAAAATCAAAATAGCAAAAGCATATGAACATGTAGTGCTGCTGGTAAATGGGATCAATTGTTGAAGGATGATCAAAAATAGCAAAAGCATATGAACATGTAGTGCTGCTAGTAAATGGGATCAATTGTTGAAGGATGATCAAAAATAGCAAAAGCATGTGAACATGTAGTGCTGCTGGTAAATGGGATCAATTGTTGAAGGGATGATCAAAAATAGCAAATGCATATGAACATGTAGTGCTGCTAGTAAATGGGATCAATTGTTGAAGGGATGATCAAAAATAGCAAAAGCATGTGAACATGTAGTGCTGCTAGTAAATGGGATCAATTGTTGAAGGATGATCAAAAATAGCAAAAGCATGTGAACATGTAGTGCTGCTAGTAAATGGGATCAATTGTTGAAGGATGATCAAAAATAGCAAAAGCATGAACATGTAACATGTGTGAACATGTAGTGCTGCTAGTGAATGGGATCAATTGTTGAAGGGATGATCAAAAATAGCAAAAGCATGTGAACATGTAGTGCTGCTAGTAAATGGGATCAATTGTTGAAGGGATGATCAAAAATAGCAAAAGCATGTGAACATGTAGCATGTGAACATGTAGTGCTGCTAGTAAATGGGATCAATTGTTGAAGGATGATCAAAAATAGCAAAAGCATATGAACATGTAGTGCTGCTAGAAAATGGGATCAATTGTTGAAGGATGATCAAAAATAGCAAAAGCATGTGAACATGTAGTGCTGCTGGTAAATGGGATCAATTGTTGAAGGGATGAATGGGAACATGTAGTGCTCAATTTGTTGAAGGGATGATCAAAAATAGCAAAAGCATGTGAACATGTAGTGCTGCTAGTAAATGGGATCAATTGTTGAAGGGATGATCAAAAATAGCAAAAGCATGAAACATGTAGTGCTGCTAGTAAATGGGATCAATTGTTGAAGGATGATCAAAAATAGCAAAAGCATTGGGAACAAAAATGAAGAATGGGATCAATTGTTGAAGGGATGATCAAAAATAGCAAAATGGGATCAATTGTTGAATGATCAAAAACCTAGCAAAAGCATGTGAACATGTAAAATAAAGCAAAAGCATATGTAAACATGTTGAGGGATGCTAGCAAATGCATATGAACATGTAGTGCTGCTGGTAAATGGGATCAATTGTTGAAGGGATGATCAAAAATAGCAAAAGCATGTGAACATGTAGTGCTGCTGGTAAATGGGATCAATTGTTGAAGGGATGATCAAAAATAGCAAAAGCATGTAAACATGTAGTGCTGCTAAAAGGGATCAATTGTTGAAGGATGATCAAAATAGCAAAAGCATGTGAACATGTAGTGCTGCTGTAAATGTTGAAGGGATGATCAAAAATAGGAATGGGATCAATTGTTGAAGGGATGATCAAAAATAGCAAAAGCATGTGAACATGTAGTGCTGCTAGTAAATGGGATCAATTGTTGAAGGATGATCAAAAATAGCAAAAGCATATGAACATGTAGTGCTGCTAGTAAATGGGATCAATTGTTGAAGGATGATCAAAAATAGCAAAAGCATGTGAACATGTAGTGCTGCTGGTAAATGGGATCAATTGTTGAAGGGATGATCAAAAATAGCAAAAGCATGTGAACATGTAGTGCTGCTAGTGAATGGGATCAATTGTTGAAGGGATGATCAAAAATAGCAAAAGCATGTGAACATGTAGTGCTGCTAGTAAATGGGATCAATTGTTGAAGGATGATCAAAAATAGCAAAAGCATGTGAACATGTAGTGCTGCTGGTAAATGGGATCAATTGTTGAAGAGATAATCAAAAATAGCAAAAGCATGTGAACATGTAGTGCTGCTAGTAAATGGGATCAATTGTTGAAGGATGATCAAAAATAGCAAAAGCATGTGAACATGTAGTGCTGCTAGTGAATGGGATCAATTGTTGAAGGATGATCAAAAATAGCAAAAGCATATGAACATGTAGTGCTGCTAGTAAATGGGATCAATTGTTGAAGGGATGATCAAAAATAGCAAAAGCATGTGAACATGTAGTGCTGCTAGTAAATGGGATCAATTGTTGAAGGATGATCAAAAATAGCAAAAGCATATGAACATGTTGAGTGCTAGCTGTAAAATGGGATCAATTGTTGAAGGATGATCAAAAATAGCAAAAGCATGGGATCAATTGTTGAAGGGATGATCAAAAATAGCAACATGTAGTGCTGCTAGTAAATGGGATCAATTGTTGAAGGATGATCAAAAATAGCAAAAGCATGAACATGAACATGTAGTGCTGCTGGTAAATGGGATCAATTGTTGAAGGATGATCAAAAATAGCAAAAATAGCATGCATGAACATGTAGTGCTGCTAGTGAATGGGATCAATTGTTGAAGGATGATCAAAAAGCAAAAGCATATGAACATAGCAAATGGGATCAATTGCATAGCAAAAGATACATGTAGTGCTGCTAGTGAATGGGATCAATTGTTGAAGGATGATCAAAAATAGCAAAAGCATATGAACATGTAGTGCTGCTAGTGAATGGGATCAATTGTTGAAGGATGATCAAAAATAGCAAAAGCATGTGAACATGTAGTGCTGCTAGTAAATGGGATCAATTGTTGAAGGATGATCAAAAATAGCAAAAGCATGTGAACATGTAGTGCTGCTAGTAAATGGGATCAATTGTTGAAGGATGATCAAAAATAGCAAAAGCATGTGAACATGTAGTGCTGCTGGTAAATGGGATCAATTGTTGAAGGGATGATCAAAAATAGCAAAAGCATGTGAACATGTAGTGCTGCTGGTAAATGGGATCAATTGTTGAAGGATGATCAAAAATAGCAAAAGCATGTGAACATGTAGTGCTGCTAGTAAATGGGATCAATTGTTGAAGGGATGATCAATTGTTGAAATGATCAAAAATAGCAAAAGCATGTGAACATGTAGTGCTGCTGTGTAAATGGGATCAATTGTTGAAGGATGATCAAAAATAGCAAAGAAAAGGGATGATCAAAAATAGCAAATGCATGTGAACATGTAGTGCTGCTAGTGAATGGGATCAATTGTTGAAGGGATGATCAAAAATAGCAAAAGCATGTGAACATGTAGTGCTGCTGGTAAATGGGATCAATTGTTGAAGGATGATCAAAAATAGCAAAAGCATGTGAACATGTAGTGCTGCTAGTGAATGGGATCAATTGTTGAAGGATGATCAAAAATAGCAAAAGCATGTGAACATGTGGTGCTGCTAGTGAATGGGATCAATTGTTGAAGGGATGATCAAAAATAGCAAAAGCATATGAACATGTAGTGCTGCTAGTAAATGGGATCAATTGTTGAAGGGATGATCAAAAATA
>JAIGNY010000746.1:0-45000 GCA_020152595.1 Chiridota heheva | reverse complement strand
TCATCAGATAAATATCTATTTTCTAGTGTGTTTTAGCAACTTTCTCGCCGTCAATTCCTTCTCTCAATTACGCTGGTCCATCATTTCTGCACAATCTGCAAAAAAAATTAGAAACATTAATGCATTATATCTGCATTATTATAGTGCGCTCTAGCCATAAATTTGATTTTCAACACCATAATGTAAAATATAAAATTTAAACTCCATCAGACTCCATAATTGACATAGGAAGTTTTATGATTAGCTAAATCATCTTTTTCTTTTTGGATATGAAATTTTGTCAAAACCGTTCAGAATGATAAGGTCTGGCAAAAATACTTATTTCCTTCTTCGTATTTTTGTGGTACTTAAATAAGTAAGTCTCATTTCTGTTGTCAAGTTAGTCACATAGGCCTACTCAATCCCTCGAAAACATGAGTGAATGCTATACACACACAATTTTAATACGCAAAATTACAACAAAAGCAGAATAGATTTACAGTGCTAAGACTTTTATGACCATCATGGTTGGCAATTGTATCAACCCAGGAGATATCAACCCAGGTAATTGATAATGCAAATACAAATATGTTCATTGTTATGTGAATATGCTAATTAGTATGTATGCAACCCTCCTCTCAACCATGATCATCTGAACAGTCCTAAGTTCTTAACCCCGTGCCAAATTATGTGAATTTACACTATTCATAACTTAAGTTATAATCTCAGGTTAGAAATGTTGTACGAAAGTATATTGGTATGTAATAAGCTAATTGATATGCACACTACACCTCCCCATTAACTATAAAGAATACTCTTCACATACATCTTCATTTGTGTTAGCAAAATCATCACAACCACTTTAATTGGGTTTAGATGCGCCCTATTGGTTTTGGTGGTAATATCATGCATATTAATGAGTAGGCGGGGCTTAATGTACAAATTTTAAACTGTTCATATTTAAACAATCGAATGCCAGTTTTGTTTCATATGAAGTATAGATATTATGTTAGCTGGTGTATACATGCTTGCGATATTAAAACATTAAATTACATTAATTTGCATGGTGGGCGGGGCTTTAAAGAATTAGTCTGAAAAGAGCTTGTAAACAGGGTACCTCACGAACGTTAAACTGGATTCAAGGCACACAGATAGTCCACTGGTCTGTAGATGTGCCCTATTGTTGTTGTTTTTTGTAGTGATATCATGCAATACACTTATTTTGACAATCACATGTGTGTATTCTTTCATACTCTGTTTTAATAATGATTTTAGCTAGTGTTTGCGGGTTCCTTGTATACAAACGTTGATATTCATTAGTATGCGTAGTAGGCGCGGCTTAATATGATTTTGCAAACAAAAAAATTGTAAACACGATATCTCAATATCTCATGTAATGTGTGGTACACAAATGTCATGCCTATTAATAAGTGGGTGGGGCTTAAAGTTAAATTTTGAAAATGTGATAAATGAGCAACTGCATGTCGGTTTTGCGTCATACTGGGCATGATAATATTGGTTGTTGTGTACATCCTTAAGTTGTCAACATTTTTATTGAGCTGCAGGGTGGGTGTGGCTTATGAATAAATGTGGAACAAATATATCATGACATGCGATGACATGGCAGTTAATTCAAAACTTGCAAATCAATCAGCATATAAAACGTATCGGAACCACAAAACGTTTTGGTTCTGGTTAAAATTTGTAATGCCTCCTGTTTCTTTTCTATTGCAACATCGCATGGGCTAACAGTTATCTTCCCGCATGTATAAACTCGTTTCTCATCAAAAAAGTGTTGTGTGAATTTTGTTACTGGTCTCAATATTCCAGAAATCTCGCCAGGTCTTCCTGAGGTAGCTGGAAATGGTGAATCGGAAGTCAGAGTGCGGAATAAGGATAGATAAAATGAGCTTCGACAGGGCATAGTTGGCGGCTCTGTTGGCCCTCACGTTGCCGGGGATGCCATCGTGGCTGGGGATCCAGAAAAAATATCAGTTTCTTCCCTGAGGAAGAGAGAGAGAGAGTGGAATTTGTTTAGAATTTGTAAGACAGTTCGGGAGCAACCCAAAACACTGGGTACTTTGAAATACCCAAAGAATTGGGTACTTTGATGCATTACGTCATCGCATGAGCTTACACACTTGACTAGCCCACGCTAAACATATGGTGTTTTTCATTTTCTGCTCCGGATTGTCCAAAATTTCAATGGATATACTGAAATTTTAGAGACGGATAGTAAATAGATATTCAAAACTTTTTGCCGCTGCTTTTTTAAGTTTACGGTCGCCTTTTTGAGAAAATGAATAAAACAGATTATGGGCAGTCTGTTTTGTTCATTTTCTTAAAAACGCCACGATTAATTTCAAAAAGCAGCGGCAAAAAGTTTGAACATCTATTTACTATCCGTCTCCAAAATTTCAGGATATCCAGTGAAATCTTGGACAATCTGGAGCGGAAAATGAGAAACCCCATATGTTTAGTGTGGGCTAGTCAAATGTGTAGGCTCATGCGATGACGTAAACATAAAAGTACCTATTTTTTGGGGTATTTCGAAGTACCCAGTTTTTCGGGCTGCTCCCGAACTGTAAGATGAATGGATTAAACCAGAGCATGTTGAGGATGCCAGTAAGAACTGATTTGGAGTGAGAGAAGATTACGAAGCGGGACGGAAGGACAGTTCTGCGAACTTTAGAACTAGGATGGTAACCTTTGCTTCAGCAGAGTAGATGGAGGCTCCATCAGGTAACCTTGAAGAAAGAGTGAGGCCGGGACAGGCGGCGGCTGCAGAGGAGCCTTCCCGGGTGGAGCCATAGGTGAAGAGGAAGGAGTAGTCGTGAAAGTGTCTACTGAGTTGGCAGTATTTGCAGCGAAAGAAGGTTGGGCTGTGAAGAGTTTTTGTGTAGGAGGAAAGGCCAAGGAAAACTTGAGGAGGGATAACCCAGGTGGGAGTGGGGGATGGTGTGCCTTGCTATCGAAAAAATGCTAATGTTGACTTTGGAGAAATGAGAATGCATCCGGATATAGAAAGGTGGCGGGATGCGTTTGTTGAGAGTGAAGAGTTTGGTGAAGGAGGGAGAACGGGTGGAGTGGAAACATGTGTTTCGTGGGTCAGTGAGGAGCGAAGGAGAGACCAGCCATGGTACACCTGAGATTAAGGGTGAGTTCGTTGGTCTCAACGTGAAGATTGGTGACTGGGGTGGTAGAATGGCGCCAAGGCAGAGCCTTCGGGCGGTGTTTTTGATGACCTCGATGTGCCTCAAGTAAAGTTTGGGGGAAAATCCGTAGATGAAGTCTTTGTTTGTGTTTCCATACTAAGAAAGAAAATCACAGAATTACCCAAATTTATTTCATAACACTAAACATTTATTGTTGTCCTTTTTCTTCGAATTTATTTACTTTTTTTCGAATGAACAAAATCGTAATAATTCATTTGATGCGAGGGTGCCCGATTCGTATTGCCTTAAGGCTACTGTGCTGAAGGTAAGCAAGTTTAATCTAAGCGACAATATTGCAAGTAGTGTGTAGCATGTAGGACATACTGAGTGAGATATTGATCTCACTAATAGCGTATAGGTCTACTACAGTCTCGCGACTAACGTTAAGCTCGTAGGCCTACACCGTTTACTTACGTCACCGGTTACACTGTAACTACTGTACCTACAACAGATACAAAATTCTAGTTAGCTTCTCCTGTTATTGCTGTTAATCCTGTAGCTTAATTCAAACAAGTTGGTAATTCCGAAATTGTTAAAACTTAGTCAAAATGTAAGCCAAAATTGTACACTCAAGTTTCAGTTCAACCTTACGCTCTTGAAACTTTGTCAATTAGTCCCCTCAGCCAGTCAGCTCGGAAATAATTCCACAACGCTAACAGGCAGACAAGCTAAGTAATCTCTAACTTCAAACCGGCCAAAAGTCGATAACTGGAACGCGCAAATTATAGACCGATTCCACCAAACGCACAATGACGTCATTCGGCGGCAATTTTGTAAACAAACCAAATTTTGGTAGGCAAAGCCCAGCGCATGCTACCAGATCGTACGTACACATCGCAGCAAATCAACAGAAAACGTAAACAAATAAACTAGATTCTCGGTGATTGATCCAAGGCAAATTTTGCTTCTAAAATTCTTTTTGACTTTTCGAAAACCGTACATATTTCACTCAAAAAGAACTGTTATTTTATTCTGGAAGCCTAATTTTGCGTCAAAACCACAATTTTTAAATCAATTTTTACGAGATAATAGGCCTAATTACGGTTAGCGAACTTTTGCTTAGGGGCTAACGTTAGATGCAATTTTATTTCACAATGAAGACAAGGATTAACTTTTGAGTTGAATGGACTATTGTCAACTTGTATTGATTTTAGACAAGGACAAACGCTAATCAGATGCAATCGCGATTCATTCCCGGGGATTACAAACTTGTGCTTCATTGAAAAACCGGGAGTGTGAAAGGGGACGCAAATCCGGCGGGAGACACATTTGGGACTCATTTCCGACTTATGTTTTCCCAGTTGTAAAAACGGACGCATTTTGGTCCGATGCAATTGTCACTGACGGAAGAGTATTGTACGCCACTGAATTCGTGAACAGATGAGGAGATCGTGGTAAACACGCTGTCCTTAATTTTCTTCCAAAATCGGTGTAACAGGAACAAGAACCCTTTGTAAAACAACAGAAAACTTCTTAGGACCTTCCATGATCTGTGTCTGCATTGCAGTTCTAACACATTACATACCCCAAATACTCCAATACTATCTTGAAACATAACTGCATCTGTGGCCTTATTATGCCGCGGCGGCACATGCGGTCCACTTCGCTGCGATATATTTATTAGTACGCGTATCGGTGTTGTGCGCCCCATTTAAAAAAAAAAAAAAAAAGTGTACAATATTGACTTACATTTGTACCCATTTTTAATCATTTCAGGATTACCGGCATGTGTTAATGTGCCGTAAGTACAGTAATTACAGTGTAACCGGTGACGTAAATAGATGGTGTAGTCGCGATTTTAGGAACGAGGCGATTTCCAGGTTACAACATATTTTGTATTGCATGTACTGCGTAGCATGTAGGGCATACATCGGGAGATCTTATCTCACTAGGAAAATATATGCCTTAATACGTTCAAAGGTTTTGGTCACTGCGTGATTTGGGTATGAACTTTCGTGCTACAAATTACAATTCAAACTAGGCCCAGTAAATAAATTAAACAACACAATGCAAATATGGTTCTGCATTATTGGCCCTTTAGTTAAATTATAAACCTTAGCTTAATTTAACTTACGCATTGATTTGTGCATGGTACCACTCATGTTTTGACTACATTTAGGCATATCTCATTACATATGTTTATGTACCTAGCCCACTATATTATTGTTTACCTATACAAATCAGGACTGTCTACTGACCTTTGTAAGTTGACACTACATGTAGCCTTTCATCTGACAAGCAGTACTGAAAAGTAGTATATAGGGGTCAAGAGGACACCCCCTGTCCTCCTCCGTGTTTCTCTTTTTTTTTCTGGAGGAACAGAGGTCCTCCTTTGTGTTTCACATTTTTTGGAGAGGCATAGGGGTCCACCTTTATTGATGCGCGTGGAAGACCCCCTGATGTAAACAGGTGGGACGGGGTTCACACATGTGGAAGAAAACGTGGGAGAGAATGTGGGTTCACACATGTGGAAGAAACGTGGAAGAGAATGTGGGTTAGGAAGAGGGGTAGGGGCTAAGATAGAGGAACCTAGGAGGAGAAAGGGCACTGAAAAAAGGTTAATCTCTTTTTTACAGGAATCCAGAAGAACCATTACAAAGAACATAAATGACATATCAGGACTTGTTTTACTCTTACTTCCAATATGTAAGGCCATTTTTAATATAAAATCAGGAAAAAAGGGGAAAATATATTAGAAAAAACTTATAAATAAAGCACACATCATAAGGAGAAGCAGGAGACTCGCTCTCAACGAGAAGAAAGTTTGTCCTTGTACCGAGGTCAATAAGGAGACATAATCAATAATGACGTGTAGTCTTAATTGTTTGATTGTTTCACCTAACTCTTGATATGGGTTGTAGGGTTGTAAGGGCACAATGGGGGGTATATCGATGGGAGGGGTGAATCAGAGTGAGGAGAGTGACGTAGAAGAATAACAAAGATAAGTAGGATAAATAAATAAACATTGCAACACTGAGTGTAAAATAACGGAACAATAGACTGAGATGATGATGGTGATGCAATCAAAATAAAGGAAACAAAAAAAGATGATATTATACTTGAATGAGATGTTGTGGGTACATTAATTAAAAACAAAATAACAACACTTAGTATGATGAAATCACATCCAAATTTGAAGAATGGTATCATGATTAGTTGGGAGGATAAAAATAGATCATGTGGAAAAAGGATAAAAGGACGCTGGGGAATCACCTCAGTCAGAGCGATCAAGTGCGTACTCAAGGAGGAGACGCCATATAAAATGGTTACCTTTTTTACCCCAACTTTTTATTTTTATTTGTTAATTTCATTTGTTTGTTAATTTTGATTATTGGTAAATCTAGATAAAAAAGAAATATTTATTTCCCGTAAGAACTTTAGAATACAACAAAAAGTTTAATTTGAATTGTTAAATTATTGTTACTTTTTACTTAATGGAAAGTTCTCCTTTTTAATTGCTTGACAGATACTGTTAAATGAACGTTTTTATTATCATTTCATTTTTTACTGTGAGTTCATCCTTCTATCAATTTTTTTAATTTTCGATCGTTTAACTTTCTTTCATTGAGAATAAAAAAGATTTTTTTGTTTTTTACTCGGAATAAAAAGTTAGATGGTTTCTTTATTCATATTTTAAAACAGTATTCAAGGTACTCTCCGAAAGGAGCCAGGGTCCGCGGTGACGCAGGAGCTTGAGGCTGAAATACAGGGAGAAGAGAGGCAGGAGCCAGGGGCCTCGGTGACGCAGGAAGCAGGGAAAGACACGCATTAGGCAAATTTTGAAGACCTTCCAGGACCACCCGGAATTAAAAAAAAACAAAGGTAGGAATCATTTTAAAATCGGAAATCAATCATTTCACATACGGTTATTGAAATTCCCTTCCTAATAACCGGAAAATGATATGTGGTATGTTAGGTTTGGGAGTGAGTTTGTTACAATTTAGGGTAAAACTCCCAGTAGGTTTAACCATTATATTTTTGATCCTGACTGGTAATGTTTTTTCTCTTTCTCCCCCTCTCTCTCTCTCTTTTAGTACGCCTGTGAGATGGGTTGTGGCAAATACTTCCGAACAGGCGAAGTTTAAAACCGCACCATGCCACCGTACACACAAAAAAACAAAGTTACTCTTGCAAAATGGGCTTTTAAAAAGTCTACGACACCGTGAACAACTGAACATATGGGCATACAAATTGATATTTTCTATGTAAGAGAAATGACCATTGAACAAATTTACATATATTGTGGAGGTATACCGACAGTCTGCGCAGTATTTCAGCAATTTTCTGCCCTTTTTGAGCTTCGGTGTTTCCTTGTGAGTCAGTGAATATACGTATATATTAACTTATAGCACTCTCTCAATTTCACCCAATTTTAGAAAGGAAACTCTTTTAAACTTTCAGTCGTGTCCGTACCTTTCACCGCCCTTTGGTATTTGTAAAACAGTGTGTTGGGGACTTCGGGGGTAATTGCCCCTCTGCTTTTAGGTATGCACTCAAACATCTAAACAAACACAAGTTATCAGAATAAAACGTGTGTGTTTTAGGACAATGCGTCATGGAAAGAAAATGTGGATTTTTTAAATATAATCAGGTCAATCGGTGGGTGGAGCTCACACAATTGGAAAAGGACCCACCTTGTACACGTACAGTGTGACATTGCTGATAAGATCAAAAACCCATTTTGAATCGTCCATATGTAATGAAAGAAGCTCATCCAAGTCTTTAGCTTCTAATTGACTTATAAACTGATCTACATCTTGAGGGTTACCAATAACCACGGGCAGTTCAAAGACTGCATAATTGTTATGGGAATTATGGAAATATCTCAGTTGACCTGATACCTTATCTCTTAATACAAAACCAAAAGATAAGTTTAGATTAAATTAATTCGTTTGATCGTTGTAAACACTTCTTACAAGTGTCCCTAAGTAGTTAATGGATACAGAATCAATTCGAAAATTATACGTATCTTGTACACGGTTGTAACGATTGTGGTGAGTCCTAATTCCTCCCCAGCTGTTTCTAAAAAGGTCGAGGAGTGTCTGATGACCAGCAAGGTTGTGTTTCATGTGGTCAGGAAACTCAACAGGATCTTCTTCGAAAACATCTTGTTGGTCTCGAGGTTCGGGTGATGGCGGTGGTGCAGGTAGTGACGATGGCGGTGGTGCTGGTGGTGATGGTGGCGGTGGTGCAGGTGCAGGTGGTGATGGTGCAGGTGGTGATGGTGGTGCAGGTGGTGATGGTGGTCCTGGTGGTGATGGTGATCGAGGTAGTGGCTCACGTTGTGCTCCAGATGATGAGGATGGCCCAGGTGGTAATGCCCTATTCGATTTCAAACTGCTCTGCGTGAAAAGACAATACCCATACCATTATCGCTGTATAGTAGAACTTGAAATCCACCCAATTTAAAACTGCATAATCTTGTTGAAAGAATAATAAAATTATAGGTTACCTGTCCAATTCTTTTCTTCACCTTCTTGCAATTCTTCTGTCCATGCCGAACCATAGAAAATTTGGTCTTGGATCGTGTGCCACACATTTTGCAAGGGTAATTTGTTTCTTCTTATTTTCAATGCAATTTGTGTTTTTGAAATTAAACGATAATCAAAACAAAAAGAAATTGATATAAAAATTAGTAAAGAAGAAAATAAAACTGCAAAAAATATTACGACCATATCTATTTTCAATGCAATTTGTTTTTTAATTTAAACGATAATCAAAAAAGAAATAAATACATATATAGAATTAGTAAAAAAGAAAATAAAATTGAAGAAAAAATTACAACCATCTTTATTTTCAATGAAATTTGTTTTTTGAAATTAAATGCTAATCAAAAAAGACATAAATAGATATATGAAATTAGTAAAGAAATTAAAAATGAAGAAAAACTTACGACCATCTTTTTTTATTACTCCTGAGCCAATTAAAAAAAATCTGTTTTTCTTTTTATAAACATTAATGTCAGTCATGACCTTAAATGGATGAGCAGTTGTACTCACTATTTTCTCTGAAATTCCTCCTTTAATTTCTTGGCTTTTTCTAGCCTTTCTGCTTTTTCAATCGCTTAGAGAAGCAAAGCTTCAACCTCCTACGGCCACTCAATTCTTTGAAAAGGAACAAATTTCCTTGTCATGATGTTTTTCTTATTTTTTGGATGAGCTTCTCCTCCTTGAGTACGCACTTGATCGCTCTGACTGAGGTGGTTCCCCAACGTCTTTTTTCCTTTTTCTACATGATCTATTTTTATCCGCCCAACTAATCATGAAACCATTATTTAGATTTGGATGTGATATCATCATACTAAGTGTTGTTATTTTGTTTTTAATCAATGTAACCACAACATCTCATTCAAGTATAATATCATCTTTTTTGTTTCCTTTATTTTGATTGCATTCCCATCATCATCTCAGTATATTGTTCCGTTATTCTACACTCAATGTTTCAATGTTTATTTTTTTGTCCTACTTAACTTTTTTATTCTTCCACGTCACTCTCCTCGCTCTGATTTACACCCCTCCCATTGATACACCCCCTATTATATCCATTGTGCCCTTACAACTAATATCAAGAGTTAGGTCAAACAACCAAACAATTAAGACTACACGTCATTATTGATTATGTCTCCATATTGACCTCGGTACAAGGACAAATTTTCTTCTCATTGACAGCGAGTCTCCTGTTTCTCCTCATGATGTGTGCTTTATTTATACGTTTTTTCTTAAATATTTTCCCCTTTTTTCCTGATTTTATGTTTAAAATGACCTTACATATTGGAAGTAAGAGTAAAACAAGTTATGTTCTTTGTGATGGTTCTTCTGGATTCCTGTAAAGAAGAGATGAACCATTTTTCAGTGCTCTTTCTCCTCCTAGGTTCCTCTATCTTAGCCCCTACCCCTCTTCCTAACCCACATTCTCTCCCACGTTTCTTCCACATTTGTGAACCCACATTATCTCCCACGTTTTCTTCCACATGTGTGAGCCCCGTTCCAGCTGTTTACATCAGGGGTCCTCCACGCGCATCAATAAAGGTGGACTCCTATGCTTCTCCAAAAAATGTGAAACACAAAAGAGGGCCCCCTATTCCTCAAAAAGAAGAAGAAGAGAAACACGGAGGGGCACAGCGGGAGAGGGGGGTCCTCTTGACCCCTATATACTACTCTGAAATGCTCATATTTAACTTTTTATTGACCGTTCACATTTGGGATACAATGAAATTATGTTTGAACTGAGGTTGATGATCCTTTCATATAAGATCATTGGTAATTAATTTTCTGTTTAAGTCCAGTTTAGGCCAAGTTAGTCAAAATAGGCCCATGATATATAAATATTAACAATGGCTGTCGCAAAGGTCAGTGTTATTAGGAATAAGACCAGTAGTTTTGCCAACTACATTGGAAACAACGTTATAATTTTCTGCCAGGATTGAGAATTGTGGGAACATTTTATTCCTAAAAACTAAATAGTGATTGCTTAGATTATATATCATATGTGATGAAAACACTTTTTAGTATTTCTTCAAGTCAATATAATAAAGGGGAGACCTGTGAAAGTCTCAAATTTGCCATGGAAATTTTATATAGGCTGACATTCATTTTACTTCATTAGAAAAAGTGTTCGCACGACTCTTTGTAAAAGTTATTCAAGAAAATTTTGATTTTCTCATTTGATAATATTGCATAAAGATAGAGCTTTACATGCATGCAGGTACATAATTAGCATATTAATATATCAATATTCGGCTTATTACATAAATAATAATTTTCCTGAAAGTGTTTTACATTTTTGATGAAAATTTGGTATGCAAGCATACATAAGGTTCACCTATTTAGTGAAATTACTAGTGTAGGCAAAAGAAAACTATGCATAGATGCAATGTTTATATGTATTAATACACATTTAATACACTCTAATTTAACACACAAAAGTGCATGTACACATCTACACTATCAAGTTGCATAACAGGTGTACGGCCTAATTCAAGCATTAAGAAAAATCACATTTGGATGATCATGCATATAGTCTGAAAATATGATCAAGAATATGCAAGTATTGCCTTGCAAGTAGTAGTGCCTACTGAGTGAGGTGTTTATCTCACTAGTTAAGGTGAGGCCTTGTTAAAATATTAAAAGCAAATATAAAATCAGACATCAGTAATAAATTGGCCAAAAGACAAATAAAGTAACAAACCATAAATTGAATTGTATTGTAAAATCTGAGACATCTAAAGAAGATGTCCACTTTCCAAGTTTTGATGATAGTACTGTGTGCGTATACTACGAACATACAGTACTTGGCGATATGATTTAGGTTTTTAAGTTCCTATCTGGTAGTGATGCTTTGCCTTCCTGTTAATTCTTGCATGTTTCAGCTAATCATCATGTGACACGTAGTAACAGTTTGAAGTTGACCAAAGAGTTCTCACGGATAGATATTCGACGTTTTAGCTTTTCGCATAAAGTTGTTAATGAGTAGAATGGTTTGCCTGAGTGGGTAGTTAGCTCCAATTCTGTTCATAATTTATTTCAAAGTCAACATTGATCAATTCTTTACTTACTCTGGGCGTCTTTGATTTTTTTTTTTTTTTTGATGTGGTGGTGGGTTAGTTTTTTTATGGGGTGACTCACCCTTCTTAGCCCGTCATCTTGTTAGGCTAGGTTATGTTATACTATGTTATAATATGCTATGTTATGTTATGTTAAAGCTAAATTTGATATATATACTACACAGCATTTACTCCGTTAGCAGGTATGGTTTTGAATGTTTCAACTTAATCCTTTAATAGTTCTAATTGTTCGCTGTATGAAGGCTATTTGTCGTGATTAAAATATGGCGGCCTGTTATTCCAATCGATCACTGATTGAGTTGGGAATCTGACCTCAATATTTTACCTTTATTCCAGTATTTTCATTGACTAGGTCACGAAACCGGAAGTTCATTTCTCTGCGTGGTCGCGAATGGCGGGAGTGGCTTTGTTACTATGTCAATCAGCTTTGTAAATCAAATTTTACATATTCATGATGCATAAAAGTTCCCTAAATTTGGAAGAAGTCTTTCCATATATGTCAATTTCTCATAAATATTGATCAAGTTGGGAACTTTTGACTGTAAAATAAGCACAAGGGTTATTCCTTTTACGATACGCTTTCATCGAAAGCACACCGAAAGAGATAATTTATGGTGCATATAACTTATTATATGAACTGACACTTTCATACATAGTATGCTCAATCAGGGACATGCCATGTGGGACATGGGATGGAATGCCATGTGGGACATGGGGTAGGATGCCATGTGGGACATGGGGTGGGATGCCATGTGGGACATGGGGTGGGATGCCATGTGGGACATGGGGTGGGATACCATGTGGGACATGGGATGGAATGCCATGTGTGACATGGGGTGGGATGCCATGTGGGACATGGTGTGGGATGCCATGTGGTACATGGGGTGGGATGCCATGTGGGACATGGGATGGGATGTCGTGTGGGACATGGGGTGGGATGCCATGTAGGACTTAGTATGAGATGCCATTTTTGTAATTCGCTGGGTCATCTGATATGGGTGTCAATTTGCATGGGCATGCGAATCATGACGGTATTTACCGTTCTAGTTCTTAATTTTGAAGTACTGTTAGCCAAAACTGACTTGTAATGATCTATCTCTTTAAATAGTCTTTGTTGAGTGTAAAGCTTGATCTTGTACCTGCTGCAGTCCAAAAGTCTAGTATTCATTACACATCTATCCTTGCAGAACCAGCAGACAATGACAATCATGCTATTGATTTGCAGGCATAGGGTTGGTAAGATATTGATCAGCTGGTGATGCAAAACATTACATGGTAGAAGCCAAAAGATGTACGGGGAAGATTTAGACTGGCTTCTTCCTACCTTGGTTAGTGGCATTTACCTAAAAACACTCAGCCTCCGTTGATGAAAATTTACATGCAGGCTTTGCTAGTTTATTTCATAAGGGTGCAACTACAGCTGTGTCAAGCCTCGTATTTTCTTAAGGTGTGGGAGGCGCTGTACAGATATCAACTTGATTGATAATGGGCTACCTGAAAAGGTGCCATATGAAACATTTCGGAGAATCATGATAGATACTCCAGTCTATATCCAGCCAAACATCTAATGCCACTTATCAGTTCTGATGGACATGTTTCACCCACTTTGTTCCTGGCTGTTCGATTGCGTAAATTTGTAGCAACCGATATTCCATGCTTTAGATAGGCCAACTCTCAAACTCGTCCCCCATCATTTGGCAGCAGCTCCCACCAGACATTCTGTCGAATTTCCAGAAGGAGCATTTGTAGTAAGTATTGCTGGATTAGATGGATGTTGTCTTGTCCACATAAACAAAGAAGTAAAAATGTCTAACTATTTGGCACGTTTGGTTTTCTACTTGCTATTTCGGGCCCAGGTGCTAAACAATCTGAAGGAGTTGAAACACTTTTCTCAAAATTGCAAAAAGTCATGAAGATATTATCAGTGTACCTTTAACAAACTTACAAGCAACTCTCTGTTCAAGGCAACACAACATCCAGATTTAATTAAACTGCATATTTTCAGGGCAAACTGCTTTGATGTAATCACTGAAGATTTACAGACATTTATGAAATCATATGTGAATTGTGTCATCTTTACTTGAACAGTGCAAAACGAAAGACAGTCCATAAGCAGAAATTAGAAATCAAAGACCACAAACTCCAGATTGCAAATTCTTTTAATCAACCTGTATGGACTTTACCAAAACAAAGGTACCAAATCATTGTCTGCGTCTGTGTATCAGAAGAAATACCCAAATGCGTTTTTAGAACAGGTTATCCCCATTTCTAGTGATTTGAATGTATGTTTTATTGTTGAAGGTATGTTTCTTATTAACTTCCCTCTCAGTGTTCACAAAACATTCAGAGAATATGCTTTCTTCCTTTTTTTTCGAAGGTGGGTACAAAGTCTGTGAGGGAACTGCGGGCAGAAGTTAGTGTTCGATCACCCTTACAGACATGGTGCAGGTCCTAGATTTGAAAGAGAACATGGGACCACAAAGAAGTAGAGTTTACCACCATCCTTCCAGATTCAAAATGTCCCCTAGTCTGGAGAAATGCAGTACCAGAGAAGGCTGCTAGTTAATTTTATATCTTCAGAATTTTTGAGATTGGCCAAGAATTGGATCCTTGAGTTTTATTCTGGTGGTTTTGATGGCAGTACAGTGATAAAGCATTTTGTGTTTCAAATTCTGTCTTTCGCATAATGATTGTTTGTCATCCAATCATGAAGAGGGCGATTCTAGGGGTTTGGTTCCATGCCCTAAAATCAACAGGGTAGTAATTTATTTTACAGACAATGTTGGTTTGTCTTTCATGGTGCAACTAAACTCGAAAGATGTGTATGTGCAGCTTAGAGCTGCCAAGTCTGATAATCTTTATTTGCATGAATTGCTTCATTGAATCCATCAAATCTGACATGGCTTTACAGAAAGTTGAAGATCTTCAACTCATTCCCTTTTTTTGCAGCTTGTGTACATTTGCAGTGGATGTGACTATACATCATTTTCAAAGGACAGTCCAAAAAGGCATTTATTGATGTTTTTATAGGGACTGAACTCATTTCAGTACAAAAATTTGTTTTTTATACCTTTGGGGTACCTAAAACACTGAGCCTCCGTTGATGATGATCCTTTATTTCATATGGGTGGGGACATGGGGTGGGATGCCATGTGGGACATGGGGTGGGATACCATGTGGGACATGGATGGAATGCCATGTGTGACATGGTGGGATGCCATGTGGGACATGGTGTGGGATGCCATGTGGTACATGGGGTGGGATGTCATGTGGGACATGGGGTGGGATGTCATGTAGGACATGGGGTGGGATGCCATGTAGGACTTAGTATGAGATGCCATTTTTATAATTAGCTGGGTCATCTGATATGGGTGTCAATTTGCATAGGCATGCGAATCATGACGGTATTTACCGTTCTAGTTCTTAATTTTGAAGTACTGTTAGCCAAAACTGACTTGTAATGATCTATCTCTTTAAATAGTCTTTGTTGAGTGTAAAAGGGGATTTCTTTTTTTTTAAACTTTAAAGTTAGTCTATGTGAAAAAATGACATATTTTGGGTACATACATTACTGTTGATGTTTTTTTTTTTTTTTACATGAAATCTGAGAAGTGTATTTTTATGAGTATGTGCTTTAGCAAGTATGCATAAGCTACTGTGTATGGTTTTCCACATGAATGTTTTGTAAAATCTGTTTAGCTGGTTTGTTTTGTAAATACATGAGCTAAGGCACAAGTACAGACCATGCTTGATAGAGAGTGACGGTATTTAAAAAGTACACAACATGCTTTATAGAGTGTGAGTGTATTTTGAAGCAGCTATGAGTGTGTAAATATGTTTAATTTCTTGTTCAAAGCCTTGTACAAGGTAAAGGTGTACAAATAGTCAAATGTTTAAGTGCTAATTCGTGTTTTATGCAGGATGAGTTCAATTTCACTCAAACAAGTGTATTGTTTCTATTTCGATGCAGCTGTGAAAATAAATGTGTTATGTGGTTGGTTGTTTAAATCTTCATACAGTGTAGAGGAGTAGACATACTGTTAAATATTGCAGTACAAGTACATTGCCATAGGCATTGAGAGGCATCAGTGAAAGTGTCGTTTGTGGCTGGTTGGTCAAGGCTTATACAGGGTAGGGATGTAGAAATACTGTTTTTTAGTTTTACTTTTTTTAGTCATGATGCTCTACAGTATACTTTGAAATCTTTCATAAGAAGAAAGCTGTGTGTGCATTGTAAAGCATTTATGAAAGGACTTTATTATCTTCACATTTTTTCATGTTTTAAATATATGTATGTAAAATTTGCATGAGACTAAAAATAGATTTTGTTTACAAGAAGAGTGCCTTGTGAGATTTTTTCTTTCTTTCTGTGTGTACTGTATTATCCGCCAAGAAGTGTGAAACGTTCTTGGTTACCAAGCAGTCAAGGGTGTCACAACAGCAACATTTACCATGCATCTTATCAGCTGTAAAATGAAGAACAGTACATCTGTACAGGGAGATTAACCCTCAAGCAAATGCTTTATAGTGTGTGCTTATTGTTCAATGACCTGCTGAAACTGTAACATCCTCCAAGATGTGAAAAATTACTAGGAGAATCCTTTTTTATCATAATTCCCATTCATTTGTACCATATGCACTGTACCTAGCCAGGACTTGGCTTTCCCACTATTCTCTATAATTTACCCCTGATTCTTTTCAGTGACCTTTGCTTAATGAGCACCCTGGGTGCTGCTTTCCATATGTGGTTAACTATTACATCCACTAGAAGTGGGCCCAGGAATGATAAGCTATCTTAATTGTGGGACTGGCCATTTCCCTGTAATATCCACAACTAGAGTATACTACAATGGTAGCGGAGTCAATTTTCCTGAAGATGATACACAATAACGGGCATGAAGCATGTCCCAGACCATTGAAGGAGTTTATTTTTCTGCAGACGGTAACTGGATCTGGACGAAAAATGGCAAAAACTTATTTCTCTTGGGATGTAGATAAGTTTTCCACCCAGGGCATGATTCCTTTGCCATTATGTGTCGAACATGATGGCGGCGGAAGGATCCTTTCTCCAGATTTACAGCGATCAATGCATTTTCTGCCCCTCCAAGAAAATGTTCATAAAATTTCAAGACAAATCAGGCACACGAGAATTAATTTGGCCCACGACATTTCTAAACACTTTGATCACAACCCCTCAGAATTTCCAACTTGTTAATCCCATAGTTCTGAACCTCCACCTTTGAAGCAACAACCACCCCATACCGGGGATTGAGTTAGAAAGTTGTATTGGGAATTTCATAAGGGGGTGTGGGGGTATGTGGCAGGTTGGCAATTCCAGGTTTAAGGACGTACAAGGGCTTGGTCCAAATTATTTATCATGTGCCCATTTTTCATGAGATTTTGTCCCCAACACAAGACCTGCTGAGAGGATTGCATGGGCCCAGGCCTACAGTTACATTTCGGGGCCCCAAAAGATCTGATATGGAGCAAAGGCTGGCCGAGAGGGAAGGGGAAAGAGGCTGGCCGAGAGGGAAGGGGAAAGAGGCTGGCCGAGAGCGAAGGGGGGAAGAGGCTGGCCGAGAGGGGAAGGTGAATAGAGGCTGGCCGAGAGGGGAAGTGGGAAAAAATGTTCGGGGCTTAGTACAGAGTGAATTCTAAATACCTGACTTAAATAAATCGTAACAGCGTAAATAAACCTTTTAGCTGTCACAAAGAGTAAGTTTCACCTGGTTATTTTTATGTTTACGGTATGAATTTCTTTGCAATAATTTAGGTCCACAATTTAGTTCGAAAATTACGAACAGTTTTTTGCGGACGCCCTAATTTGAATGAAATTCTGAGGTCAAGTGAGGTCAGATTTCCGACTGCATTTCGACCAATCAAAAGCGACGAAATGAAAGTTTTGTAATATTAGTGAGGCTATAGTGAATATTCAAAGTGGCATGTAACTGTTTACAAATAAGATAAAATAAAAGATGGTAGTTGTAGGAACAATTTAAAAAAAGAATAATGTAAACAGGTGACACGGTTCTCAATTTATGAGAAAAAAGGTGTCACTTGGATTACCCCATATTTAATTACCGTTTCCATGACAACCAGATTTGGCAAAATTTTGGTCAGATTTGAAGAATTAAGCATTTTGTTTGTTTGTTTGTTTGATGAGGTCTTTACGGCACCGCGACAACGAGAGTCAGATTGTGCCTTAGAGGTCAGATCATTCAAGAGGTAGTAAGGAAGGAAAACGGGGAGAATGAGAGAAATTCAAGAACAAAAGTCAAAAAGCTGTGATCAAGAGAGGAGGTGCATGGGTGAAACAAAAACAAAGTAGAGAGGGGGTGGAAGAGGAGAATTAAATATGGTTGTAGAGGGAAACATGATGAAGAAAGGAGATAATTTTTTCCGGAGGATTTTTCTGGAAGAATCAGCAATTGAGTTGTGGGGAGCGAGGGAAGCTCTGGGAAGGTTGTACAGGGGGCAAGCAAGGAGAACGTGATGGATTGTGAGGGTGCAGTGGCAATTGTTACAGAGGGGTTGGGGGGAACCAACAAGGAGGTGGGAGTGAGTGAGGTGGGTGTGACCAATTCTAAGACGGGTAATATGAACGTTGTCGATACGAGAGAGGTTGTTGATGATGGATTTGATCGGAATTGTGGGCTGGATGACATGGAGTTTGTTATCAATTTGGGAGTTCCATGAGGTTTGCCAGCGGTCACGAATAAGGGAAGCGATAAGCGGTTTGATGTCAGAGAAGGTTTTGGGGGAAGGGGTAGGGAGGAGGTTGAGGGCAAGCTTAGCGGCTGCATCAGCCCTGTCATTGCCAGGGATGCCAACATGGCTGGGTATTCAGAAGAAAAGAACACTTTTCCTGCAGAGGGTGGGAGAAAGGAGTTTCCGGGGGAGGAGGTGGCATGTGAGGTTATCCCACTTAAGATTGAGTAATGAAGTAAGAACTGCCTTTGAATCGGAGAAAATGGCAAAGTGGCTGAGAGGAGAGTACTCAATAAAGTTGAGGGCGAGGAGAATGGCCTTAGCCTCGGCTGAAAAGATGGATGAGTGGTCAGGAAGTCTGCTACTGAGGGTGATGTCTTGGATGACGGAAGCAGAAGCTGTCTTGTTGCCTTCCTGAGAGCCATCAGTATAGATGGAGGTGTAATTTGAGAGTTGGTCTTTGATTTGGTTGTGGAGATTGATGAAGAGGTTAAAGTGGGTTTGAGTTTTGTGATGAGTGGAGAGGTCTAGGTGGCAGAAGGGAGGAGTGGCCCAAGGAAGAAAAGTGGGCCAGGAGTAGGTGCCGAGAGTGGTGGGATTGATGCCGAGATGGAAGAGGTCTGATTTAATACGTAAGCTGAAAGGAGGGGATAGGGTTGGAGGTTGTTGAAATAACAAAAGTGCATGCAGACTGTCTTGTCTTTGGAGAATTTAAAACCGTTATTGTTGCTCCAGACTTGCAGCTGGTTGAGGCTGATTTGGAGCCTATTTTCAACAATAGGAAAGCTAGGGGAGGAGTAGAAGATGGTGAAGTCATCCACGTAGAGGGTACGCTTGTTGCTGGGGCCAAGGTTATTCGTGATGTCATTAATGCTCAGGTTGAAGAGAGTGGGAGAGAGGATGCTGCCTTAGGGGACGCCCTCTTCTTGCGTCTACGTGTTGGAGAGGGTGTGGCCAATACGAACTTGGAACTGCCTGGGTGAGAGGAAGTTTTGAATAAAGATGAGGAGATGGCCTCTGTGGCCTATGGTGTGAAGTTTGCGGGTAATGCCGTATTTCCAAGTAGTGTCGAAAGCTTTCTCGAGGTCAAAAAATATGGCAATGAGGTGTTCTTTTTTTTGCAAAGGATTCCCGGATACCGGTGTCGAGCGTAATTAAGTGGTCTAGGGTATTGCGACGTTTTCGAAAGTCGGTAAGGGGAGAGGATTCTGTTGGTCTCAAGGGACCAGTTTAGTCTCTGATTTATGATCCTTTCCACAATTTTACAGAGACAGCAAGTGAGGGCGATGGGTCGGTAGTTGGGGTCGGTACCGTCCTTCCCCGGTTTAAGGACGGGGATGACAATAGCTGTCCTCCAGATAGGGGGAAAGGAGTGTGAGGACCAAATGTGGTTGAAGATGGTGAGTAGGGTAGTGGTGGCCTTAATGGGGAGGTGTTTCAGGAAATGGTAGGGGATGTTATCTGGGCCCTTGGAGGTGCAGCCAGCGTCGTGAATGGCTTGGTTTAATTCAGAAAGGGTGAGAGGGGTGTTGTAGCTTTTGGAGTTGTCGGAGGGAAAAGTGATTCCCGGGCTTCATCCGGGGAGATGGCCTCTGAGGCCTATGGTGTGAAGTTTGCGGGTAATGCCGTATTTTCAGGTAGTGTCGAAAGCTTTCTCGAGGTCAAAAAATATGGCAATGAGGTGCTCTTTTTTTGCAAAGAATTCCCGGATCGCGGTGTCGAGCGTAATTAAGTGGTTTAGGGTATTGCGACATTTTCGGAAGCCGCTTTGATTAAGGGAGAAGATTCTGTTGGTCTCAAGGAACCAGTTTAGTCTCTGATTTATGATCCTTTCCATATTTTTTTAGAGACAGCAAGTGAGGGCGATGGGTCGGTAGTTGGAGAGGTCGGTACCGTCCTTCCCCGGTTTAAGGACGGGGATAACAATAGCTGTCCTCCAGATAGGGGGAAAGGAGTATGAGGACCAAATGTGGTTGAAGATGGTGAGTAGGGTAGTGGTGGTCTTGATGGGGAGGTGTTTCAGGAACTGGTAGGGAATGTTATCTGGGCCCTTGGAGGTGCAGCCAGCGTCGTGGATGGCTTGGGTTAATTTAGAAAGGGTGAGAGGGGTGTTGTAGCTTTCGGAGTTGTCGGAGGGAAAAGTGATTCTCCGGGCTTCATCGCAAGCTTTTTTGGTTTTGAAAGCATTGGAGTAGTTGGTTGAGGACGAGATGTTGCTGAAAGAGGCGGCGAGGTGGTCAACGATGTCCTTTTTTGCGGTGAGAAGATCACCATTCCAAGAGAGATGGGAGATGGGAGATTTGCCTAATCTGCCGTGGAAGCTGTTAACCATTCTCCATATCTTCTTAGTGGGGATGTTGGTGGTGAGAAAAGAGATAAAGTTGTTCCAAGTGTTGGTTTTACTGTCCTTGATAGTGCGTCTGGCCTTGGCACGGCTGATGCGAAAGGGGTTGAGGTTATGGGTGGTCGGGTTAGTTTTAAAGTTTCTGAGGGCTCTTTTCCTGTTCTTGATGGCGATTTTGCAGTCATCAGAGAACCAGGGGTTGGGGGGATAATTTGGGGGTTTGGAGGTTTTGGGAATTGAGCAGGTGGCGATGTTGATAAGGATTTTACTGAAGTTTGACATGGGATCCTCATCCTCGAGGAGATGCGGGGGAGAGGTGTGAGTCACAGAGGGTTTCAAAAAGGGACCAGTCAGCCTTCTCGAGGGTCCAATTGGGGGTGTGGTTAGTGGGGGTTTGGAGGTTGGAGTGTATAAGAAGAGGGTAATGATCACTACCACAGAGGTCAGCAGTGACTCTCCATCTAAAATCAGGGAGGACGTTAGGGGAACAGATGGACAGGTCAACACAGGTGAGAGAGCATGTGGCAGGATGAAGGTAGGTTGGGGAGTTAGTGTTGAGTAAGGACAGGCTGTACTGACGTAGAGCGTTTTCGATGAGCTTGCCTCTAGGGGTGGTGGTATTAGAGCCCCACAGAGGGTGGTGAGCGTTGAAGTCACCAAGAAGGATGATGGGGGTGGGAAGCTGAGAGATGAGGTTTTTTAAGCTGGTTGGTTGAATGTTGGTTATGGGAGGGAGATAGATATTGCAAAGAGTGAAAGTTTTGTGGAGGGAGATAAAAATACAGATGGCCTGAAGGTCGGTGTGCACACGAACAGGGCTGTGTGGGATATCGTGTCTTACAAGAATGGAGACACCACCACGGGCCCTGTCGGCGTCCACTTGATGTTTGTGATAGCAAGCAAAGTTGTTGAGGGAGTAATGGTCGGTAGTTTTCAAGAAAGTTTCTTGTAGGCAGAAGACGGCCGGGTTGAAGGTGGAGGCCAGAAGATCAATTTCTTCTGAATTGGCCTTAAGGCTCCTAATGTTCCATTGTATGACGTTGTGGGTGTTATTGTAATTGTTTGTGGTGTACGCCATAAGGAGGCGGGGGGTTATCTGGAGGAAGATCTGTTGGGTCTGAGTTGGCTTGTTTCAAGTTTTTTTTTGGATCTGTTTCTTTGGGAGCGATTGTTTTTGAAAATTGGACGAGAAGTATGATCGGTGTGTTCGGTAATCAAACAATCCATATTCTCTTTAGTGTTATGCATGTGGGTTTGGTTGGCGGGTTGTTTGTTGATTGGTTGTTTTTTGGTTGGTTGTTTGTTGGTTGGTTTGTTGATTGTTAGCTTGGTTGGTTTTAGTTTGATGTATGATGGTATTAGTGGTGTTGGTGTAGGGGGCGATGGGAGCTTTAGAGTAGGAAGGGAGGTTGAGGAGAGAAGTGGTGGTGGAGGTGGTGTGGGTATTGGGTGTGGTTGGGTTGTTGGAAATGGTGATGGGCTTAGGAGTAGGCAAGAAGAGCCAGGTGAGGTCGGTTTGGGCATGGGAGTTAGTTTTTGTTGTGTTAGTTGTGTTAGGGGTAGGAATTGGAGTTAGAGGAGACTACGTTTGAGTAGGAAGGCTTGGTGTTAAGAGAAGCGAGGAATTGCTTTCTGGCCTCTGGGTAAGTTATGTTGGGGTTAAGGGTTTTAAGTTTGGTGATTTGTTTTACCTGAAGCCAGGTGGGGCAGTCTTTCGAGAAGGAGGGATGGTTGGCTGGGTGCTTACCGTCACAATTTGTGCAGAGTGGGGTGTTGGTGCAGGAGGTGTTGTCATGGTCTGGGGCTCCGCAGTTACCACAGCGCGCTTGGCTGTGGCAGGAGTTTTTCCCGTGGCCATACCTCTGACAATTATAACATCGAAGAGGGTTGGGAATGTAAGGGGTGACTTGAATTCTCAAGTAGCCAGCAATGATGTGGGAGGGGAGAGTTGGTGTGCCGAAAGTAAGAAAGATGGTATTTGTGGGTGTTTCGGCTCCGTCTCTCTTGAGAACGAGACGACGGGCTTCAATTACGTGTTGGCTTGCAAGTTCTTCTGTGAGGTCGTCATCGGTCAAGTACGCAAGATCTCGGGTGCGTAGGACGCCTTTGCTGGAGTTTAGCGAAAAATGGGGGGTGACTGTGATGTTGATACCAGAGTTTGCTAAAGTTTTGGTGGAAAAGAGGGTGGTGGCTTGTGTGTCCCTGGTGCAGTGCACCAGGAGATCGCCAGATCTAAGGGTAGAGACCTTGGGGAGGGTACCGACAAGGCCGTATAGTGCTTTTTTAATAAGGAAGGGAGAGATTTTTTGAAGCTTTCTTGCTTGTCGGTGGCATGAATAATTAGGATTTGGGGGATTGGGGTTGTAGAATGGTCAATGATAGTAGCACGTGGGTCACGGGGAGGGGAGGGGTCAAGGTCACTGCATAAGCGCTTTGTCATGATGAAAGAAAAACCAAGGGCCGAGAGACCCAGACCCGAGGCAGCTAGAAAAAAAGTCGCGGAACCACTATATGAGAATGAATGAAAGGGAAAATAAAAATATAAAAAAAAAAAAAAAACGATCTCACCGAGAATTAAAGCCCATCCACCAAAAAAAATCCGAAAATGAAGTTTTAAAACAAAATGGTGCAAATTGAAGAGAAAAACGGAGCGAAATAGTATTAGAGAAAAGAAGCAGTTGTCACGTCGCTCTCGTCACACGCAACTTGTGATATGAATAAGAATAAGAACAGGAATAAGAACATTAAGAAAACATCTATCATTGCAGAATTATGTTTTTTTAAATATCGGTGACACGAATTTCAAGTACGCAATGCAACTCTATCTGGCTACCCTGGAAATTATTCAATATACAAACAAGAAAATGCCAATAGAATTGCCGATCTCATCACCTCTAGACCTACACTGTACCCATGGTTTAAATTAAAACCACTCAATACTAATTTAAATTTTGTATCCGACAATCACAATTTGACCTTTAAACGTTGTTATTATGACAACGATTGAAAAGACAACTTCTTGTTAGTTGAAGAAATGTCCTGTTAATGCGAAAGAGAATTGCACAAAAATTGAAGCAAATTTTACGAAAATAAAAGAAATTGCACCAGAATTGAGGCAAATTTAATAAAAGGAAATAAATTCTACGAAAAGTGATGATTAAATGCACGAAAATTGAGGCAAATTTTCCGAAAATGAAGGAAAATCCACGAAAATTGAAACAAATTTCACGAAAATCCTGAAAATTGAAGCACAAACACCCAATTTTGGTTTGAATATGGACGGATGCTTTCAATTTCATTATTTCAAATTTACATATAGGGACTACTCATATTTTAAGGGGGGGAAACGATACTTTCGCCCCCCTCCCCCCTAGCATTTAATCTGAGCTCCTTGACCCCGTGATCTGCGCCTATGATACCAAACACAACAAAATAATGGTATCTATTTCAATATTACAGGCAAAATTAGCAAAAAAAAGGTTGCTAAGTCTGTGACCTTTGACTTTTTCAACTTAAAATCTGCGAGACACAACTACAAAGAGAAACTTTTATGGTGCAATTCCCTTTCGCTATGTGCCTCAGGCTTACTTAATGCCACAAAATTACCCCTTTAAAACACATATTGGACCCTTGACCACAACAAAATTGGACCCTTGACCACAAAAAATATTTTTTTCAAAATATTTCACATGTTTTTTGTGTAAAAAATGCAGCACTTGGCAATAATTTTGATCGTTTGACCTCTGACCTTTGAATTTTTGGAGAAAATTATACTCTACTACTTATATCCCTTTTCAAAGATGTTTCCTGCAAGAAATACAGCTTTTAGTAATTTTTGTTTCATTTGACCGCAAAAGTTTGACCTTTTGATCTCAAAAATATTTTCATTTTGGGGGAATGTTATATCTTACTTACCTATATTACTTTCAAAGATAAATTGTCTTTCCTATAAAAAATACAGATCTCAATTTTTTTCTTTTTCATTTGACATTTGACCCACAAACTTGGAAGGCCCAAGTTCTTTAATCGGATTTTAGTTCTAGATTGCACAAAAAAACTTACACATACGCACACATATACACACCGAATTACCACCATTAACCCCGTGTAACCAACTCTGGACCCCTAACCTCAAGTATGGTGTCATCGTACATGACCAGACCACCATATGAGCCCCACCAGCCCTCCTAATATCTGAATGTCAACTGGTCTACTAGCTCTTGCGGGTAGAGTCTGTTCTATGCCCAAACCCCGAAGTGACTATCTCATCGCCACATGTTGCATATGAGGGTGATGAGATCAAAACTGTTTCGATGACCTAAACTTCTTCTTTATCTACTTCTTCCGCTGTTGAAATCCTCCTCCTCTTCATCCTCACTCTTCGCTTCTATGGCCATATTTTGATGTGGCCATTATCTCTTGCTCGATGTCCACGCCAAGGCACTGCAAGTTGAGCTAGAATGCGTCAATAACTCCAGTTTCTACCAAAAAAAATCAGGAGAAAAAAATTGTTATAATTTTATAATGAAATGAGTGAAATGTTTTGTGCAATTTTACTTTATCATTCTATTGATTTTCTTCTCTAAGAAAACCAGTTTATACTCTCATGACGAAAATGAAGGAAATGTTTCGAAAATGTTCCGAAAATAAAGACATTTTCACGAAAATTGAAAACAAATTCAGAAAAATTGATGCAAAATTCACGAAAATGAAAAAGATAATAACCCGAAAATTGAAGAAAATTTCCCGTAAATGAAAGGCATTTCACGAAATTTCCTAAAAATTGATGGAGTTCCCGAAAATAAAGACAATATCACGAAAATGAAGAACTTCCTGAATCTGAATCTTAAAAATCAATTCGTTAGACCTTTATTATCGGGGGGAATGGTATTTCCCCATAGTATCATTCTCCCATCCCCCCCCCCCTCACCCCTGTTCCTACGCCATTGTAATTAGCTATATTTTAGAAATAAAATCTTCACTGACTGCATACCAAACACTTTCACTGACAAACACCTTATTCTTTTTGCCTTCTATAGGCATACATCTTACTATGCAATCTTTCCTTTTAATAAGTTTATCTAATTACTTTGATACTTATGTCTCGTGTGGTGCAGTTTTATTTGCCAAGTAGTTTTACTTGCTCTTCTCTTTGTCAGGATCTTAAAGGAGAAACAAACCTCGACTCAATCCTTTTTTCATGTGATAGGAAATTAAAATATAAACCAACAATTAAAAGAGCAACTCAAATTATTCTTCCTCAAGGTATGGCTGTTAGTCCGCATATGGAATGCCGTAGTAATTTTATCCAGAATTGTCTTGAAATCTAGGGTCGAATGACATTCTCTACACACCATGAACAAAGATACGAATGTGTTTTTCTCTTGCTATCTAAAATTTTATTTTTTATTTTTCTCAAACCTTTGTTAGCATTTCTGGTAATATCATGAGAATACCAAAATATCCTGCACTCTTACAAAAGTACAATACTTTCATAACCTTGATGATATTAAGAAAACATCACTACCACCCTATTTCAAATCCTTATTAGCAAAATAAAATCTTTCAATAAATTACAAATTACAAATGGGGTCGTGGAGTGGGAGGCAGAGGGGCGAGGGGAAAGAGGGGGAGGGGGAAGCAGGAATGAAAAGGCTCAAGCATTTTACATATTGATGTAGCTAACATAAACCACATGATTTGTTCTCATTTTTATGTCAAATTTCAAATGAAAGGTGTTTAAATTGTAGAAAGTGAGTTAAATTGAAACTGATACATCGGATCATTGCTTCGAATGACCGCGCGATGCAACAACACTTGGTATGGTGTAAATCTCGTGTAGTTAACCAGATGGTAGCACATAACTAATAAGGTATCACTCCGACCAGCCAAAATAAGACTCCCCCCCCCACCCCCCAGCCAGAGAAACAGCTGATACAAATATTTTTGCGAACTCCCATTTCTTGGGACAGGAAACTGAGAAGTTGAAAATGTCAAGAATGCTAGTAAGCTTAAGTGGAAGAGAAGGCATAGGTGTTGACTATGCATTGCCTATCATCTGATCATAAATTGACAAGATGTTTTATAAAAAGTTTCGTGGGGAACTATTTTACTATTTACTATTACTATTTTTACATGGACCCATAGCGAAATTTGATATTGGTGATAACACTTTTCCACTTCAGCATTAAAAAAAGGGCCAAAAGCTCAGATCAATATCCCTACACAACATCATCATCTGAAAGATATTAGATGGTACTGTCTAGAAAACATCAATTGCACTTCCTTTTTTTGTTACAAAAAGGCCCAAAATTTGACTCTTTCATCGTAGGTTGCAATAGGGCAAATAATTAGTCTTTGTTCTACCTGATACCGTAATTCATGTCATATAGGCTAAGCAAGCGACCCACTAATAATGTCGGCCTGATTAGTTTTACTTTTTTGTGCAAGATTTTTGGGTAGTGGATGAAAATTTAGAATAATACAAATGCATAATGTTATTTGGTGATATTTCATCTTGATTAGCATCTTTATTATTATCATTGATTCAAAAATTAATTATTTTTGGTTTATCTCAACCCTGTCTCATTAAGTTGTTGCGATTAGATGTTACAGGCTGGGCCCGGGCTTTGTGACCTATCGTGACTTGCCTATCAATCATTTGTATTTCACCAGGGATGGAATTTTTACCCTTAGGCTGACGTCCAGCTCGGAGGTGGTAATGGTTTAAAGGATTAGTTCAGTGGTCATGAAGTTCATCTTATATGAAAGAGGACTTCAAAAGAAACAAAATGTTGGAAAAAGCATTCAAAAATCTTATTCCTTTAAGGAGATATTTAAATTAAAAGTTTGGTATCATTTCTGTAGAAACGACTGAAATCAGACTAGTTGTGATGTCACAGCCTCAGATTCCTCAAAGTCTTTATGTATTTTAAAGAAAGTTTATTTTATTTTTTTCACTATTTCAATCATTTTCCCTTAAACTTTCTTCATGTGGTATATTATAAATACCATTTCCTAGATTCAGTTTTACTACTTTTTTGACATCCCATGGTTTTTAAGCAACAAAATATGATAGAATACATACAGACTTTGAGGAATCTGAGGCTATGACATCACAACTAGTCTGATTTCAGTCGTTTGTACACAAATGATACCAAACCTTAAACTTAAAATATCTCCTTAACGGAATAAGATTTTTTGATGCTTCTTTTTACCATTTTGTATCTTTTGAAGTCCTCTTTAATTTAAGATAAACACGCTAGTAGAAATGATGCCACCTCAGGTAGAACCATTTTGAGGACACTTCAGGGAGTGACCCGTTTAGGACACTTCAGGGAGTGACGTAATATTTTGACTTCAGCATGACGTCAGTGATCCCCAAAGCGACATGACGTCATCCGGGGAGGTAGAAACAGATCAATGACGTCATACAGGTCTAGAAAGAAGGTTAAACAGTGGGGTTGAAGTGTTGGAATAGTCATGCGCTGACGTCACATGGCAACAGAAGGCATTTCGAGAGAAAGGGATTGTTAAGGAAAACAAATGGCCGGGGGAGAATATACTTATATAAATAGTGTATGCAAAGCAAATCAGAACCATTTGCGACTTAACCAGGAACAATCAAAAAGAGTTTAATCGTGTACAATAAACGTCATGAGCATTCCATCAGCTATTGAACCGGTATTAAAAAGCTTACTGGAACAAGTCTTCTTAGATCTTGCTCTTCAAGAGGCAAAAACGATTTTGAAACGGGATTGTGCCGGTTGTGAGACTGAAGGTAATAATCAGAAGGATCATACATGCATCACAAGAGAAATTGACAGGGGACAGATAGAACAGGCTTTAAACAATGTCAGTACCGAATTGGTGAGAAGTCAGAGCTGCACATATCTTACGACTCAGGCATAAGAGACTGAAACATATTCGGAAACAAGTGAACGTCTATCGTAATTATTGGAAGTCTGTTGAAGCGGAGTGGTCAGATATAAAAAACTATACTTTGACAGTATCTCAACCATGGGCACTGGGTATTCATATAGCAAAATTACGTGTGGAAATGGACAATCTATTGGACAACATAATTCCGGAGCCAGCAACCAGACAGTCTCTGTAGAAGTACAGAAATATCATGAAGAAGTAACTCTTAATTTATTTCATGACATTTTGTTGTGGAGGCATGAGGATTTAACAAGAGCTACGTGTCCGGATGGACCACTAGTTCCTTGGAAGAATGACAAAAATATGATGGCAATTGTCAATAAGGCCAGAAGTATAGCTGTGAGGATGGTAGCTAATGAGAACTATCAAGTGCTTCAGAAATTTCTAAATGAGATCCAACGTGATAATGTTTGTGATGTCACCACAGCGATAATGAAAAAAATTTTTCCACCTGAAAGAATTGAACTTCATCCTTTCCGAATTATTACTGTTTTGCTATTTATGGCAGATGTATGTCGACAGCTGAGGTTAGCCGTGCTCCAGGATGATAAACTATTAAAGACTTTTATTCAAACAGTATTAGATATTATATGGAAAAATCCTTACAACTGGAACAACTTTCTGACCATGGAAGAAACCTGTACATTTTCCATAATAAAATCATCATATAAATATATTTTGCCTGTAACTGTGACGGTTTTTATTATTTATTACATGATGAAATAAATAAGTTGTAGCTGTATATACTATGTTTTTATTTGTTTGTTTTGTATCTCTTATGTATAGTATTTGCTAAGTCTTTATAAATTCGTGTGTGTAGATTCATCAAGTCAGTTGAAAAAATCAGTGGTATTGCATTCATGATGAGTTTTGATGCGTGGAGAAGGGAAGTGTACTATGACCAGGGAGTTGCCATCCCTGCTATGACCCGTCTCATCCTTTAGGGTTTGGGGGGTAAGGATGCTTTGTACAAAAGTGAGAAAGGGGTGAATCCCGCTGCAAAGTATAGAGATGTTGAAGCATGGTTACAAAAGGAGGATGCTTATACCCTTCACAAACCTGTACGAAAACAGTTTGTGAGAAACAAGGTGAAAGTACTGGGCATGGATCATTTATGGCAAATTGACTTAGTTGACATGTCATCCCTTTCAAAGTACAATCGGGGTATAAAATACCTTGTGACTTGCATCGATGTATTTTCCAAATATGCCTGGGTTATTCCTCTGAAATCTAAGAAAGGAAAAGATCTTAAACTTGCTCTAGAAAAGATTCTTGATTCGGGAAGAAAACCCATCAATTTACAAAGTGATAAAGGAACAGAGTTTTATAATCGCACCGTTCAGACGTATTTGAAGAAGCAAGAAATCCATCATTATTCATCAGAAAGTGAATTAAAAGCTTGTGTTGTCGAACGTTTTAATCGTACCCTTAAAACAAGGGTGTGGAAATACATGACCTATAAGAATAGATTACAGTACTACAAAGTATTGGATAAGCTTGTTCATTCGTACAATCATCGTTATCATCGTAGTATAGGTATGAAACCAGTAGAAGTAAACATTCAAAATCAAAGTACAGTTTGGAAAAAACTGTATCCAGCAAAAGAGAAACAGACAAAATATAAATTTAATATTGGAGATGTGGTACGTATCAGTAAAACCAAGTTGACCTTTGAAAAGAGATATTATGCTAATTGGACAGAAGAATTATTTATCATTGCTGGGAGACTACCAAGAACACCACCAGTTTACAGAATCAGAGATAAAACAGGAGATCTTATTAAGGGTACATTTTATGAAGCTGAACTTCAAAAAGTAGAGGATGGTATACGAACTGACTGAAGTTATAGATATATATATATATATATATATATATATATATATATATATATATATATATATATATATATATATATATATATATATATATATATATATATATATATATATATATATATATATATATATATATATATATATATATATATATATCAACCCAAATCAGCGGCTATCAAACCAAATTTGAATACACCCCACCACCAGACGCCGAATGCAAAAATCGCAAAAACCGGAGCAGAAAAATCATTTGGTTTAACCCACCTTTTAGCAGAACAGTAAAAACTAATGTAGGAAAAATCTTTTGAAATTAATCACCAAACATTTCCCTCACAGCCACAAATTCCACCAAATCTTCAACAAGAATACTATCAAAGTGAGCTACAGCTGCATGAAAACATCAAATCAATCATCCAGAGCCACAACTCGAAAATCCTATCACAAACAAGCTCAACCACCCCAAAAACAATGCAACTGCCGCATAAAAGTGACTGCCCCTGAACGGAGATTGCTTGGCTAAAGCCATTGTGTACAAAGCTCAAGTACACAAAAACGATGCTGTCTTTACATACATTGGCATGACAGGTGGGGACTTCAAACAGCGGTTTTACAATCACAACAAGTCTTTCAAACACAGAATGCATTCCAGCGAAACAGAGCTTTCTAAATTCATCTGGGCTTTAAAAGAAAAGAACGAAAACTTCAAGATCTCCTGGTCGATCGTCAAACAATCAAACACCTTAATTAATTCATCTGGACAATGCAATCTATGCACCGAGGAAAAACTAGCCATCGTCAACGCAACCAAAGAAAACCTCCTCAACAAAAGATCAGAAATAGTATCCTCTTGCCGCCATTGTAAAATGAGACCACCCAACCGTACTAAGAAGAAGCGCTGACCTGTTCTGAATAATTACCTAGCTTCAGTGCCTGACGATCCGCTAAGGTGAAACCACTGGTTGCAGCTCAGATCCTGCTTGTTGATAAATATGTATATATATATATATATATATATATATATATATATATATATATATATATATATATATATATATATATATATATATATATATATATATATATATATATATATATATATATATATATATATATATATATATATATATATATATATATATATATATATATATATATATATATATATATATATATATATATATATATATATATATATATATATATATATATATATATATATATATATATATATATATATATATATATTGACCGTTCCGGAAAATGCAAGGGTCATTCCTCTCGATTAAGAACATCAGACAACATCATGGAAGACTTCTTTATAACATTACCAAGCAACAGTTCCATGCATTATTATCCTGAAAATACCGTAACTAACTTTACCACCAAACTTCATAGACCCATACATCTTAAGGGAGAATGGACCGTATCATTGGCAGAAATATCATATCCTCATACGTGGTACACCGTTTCATCAGCAAACAATCAATTGCAAATATCTAGTGAGGAAACAGATAATGAAGGCTATGCCACGATGGAAACAAGACATATACCTATGGGGTATTATAGCAGCCCCAAAAAATTAGTTGACACTTTGAATAATCTTTTTGAAGACAATGTTAGCTTTTCAATCGATTCTTTATCGTCAAAATGTACTGTTAAAGTTGTACCACCTGCCATTCTCGAATTAAGCGATAATTTGTGTGCTATGCTGGGATTTCAAGAAAAAGCCATATGGGATACACAAACAGGCATCAGGCCCGTCGATCTCTATCAGGATTATCACAATTTGTTTGTTTACGCTGACATTATAGAACCACAACTGGTGGGGGATTCAAATGTGCCACTGCTACGCACTGTTGAAGTGAACCACAGAAAAGGTGGTCAAATGGTAACATTAACCTATACAACACCTCATCACGTACCCTTACAAAGGAAAGATTTTGAGACTATCACTATTGATATAAGGACAAGTAGTGGGAAGCCTGTACCATTTGAAAGTGGGAAAGTCATAGTGAAACTACATTTTCAGCAGAAGCGCTTACCCTATTTTGCTTAACCCCCTAAACATTCGTGTCATATGCAAGATGATTTATGAAAAATATTACATCAACCAGATTGGTAGTGGCATACCCGTGTTTCAAGGAACACCAGTACAACAAGGTTATGGCCTTGGTGGTCTTCTCGGTGGACTTTTTCGATCAGCAGTACCTCTTTTGAAACGTGGAGCAGCTGCTCTTGGAAGAGAGGCCCTTTCATCAGGTATGGAGATAATGGATGACACTCTAAGAGGCAAACCATTGAAAGAAGCCATACGCCACCGTGCAAGCACTTCTGCAAGAAAACTTACTTCCCGAGCATTACACGGTTTGAACCAGAAATTTGGAGGCAAAGTTCAGTCTACACGGCAACAGAAAGCTATAAAGCGTCGTGGCACACCTTCTAAAATCATTTCCAAAAAAGTTAAGCACCAGAAAAGACCTGTTGATATTTTTGATTAAATTGATTCCGTTTATTTCTTACAATGGCACTTGCAGATGCACACTCTTGTCTTTGCACTAAAACAGAATTGGACCTGTTTACAGTCCCACCGACACAAACGAGCATAGCTAAAGGAAGATGGGTCAGTTATAACCCTGTTTCATCATTATCGTCAGGGTCACCGATTGAGTTTCATGTTGCGGGAACAGCAGAGGAGTATGTCGATTTATCACAAACCATGATGTTTGTAAAAGCCAAGATTCTCAATGGTGACGGAAGTGACTTGGCAGAAAATGCACCCGTGGGACCCGTGAACCTCTTTCTTCAATCCCTGTTCAGTCAGGTGGATGTCAGTTTGAATGAAAAACTAGTGTCTCAGTCCTCTGCCACTTATCCCTATCGGGCTATGATGGAGACATTGTTGAATTATGATTACAGTGCCAAGCAGACCCAGTTAACAACACAATTATTTTTTAAAGACACAGCGGGGAGAATGGATGCTGTAAACCCTATTGCTGAGGAAGCAAAGAGAAATCACGGATTGGCTCAGCGTTATACCTTCACTAACCAAAGTAAAACTGTAGATATGGTTGGCCCCATTTACTGTGATATCTTTCATCAGGAAAAATATCTTTTGAATATGACAGATTTGAAAGTAAAGCTAAACCGTTCGAAAGATACATTTTGTTTAATGGCACATGGACCTGCAGTGGATTACAAAGTAACTATTCTAGAGGCTAGTTTACTTGTAAGGAAAATCAAACTTGATCCTGGAGTTGTTTTAGCCCATGCCAAAGGATTAGAAATTAGTCCAGCAAAATACCCCATAACTCGCGTTGAAATGAAGACATTTTCCATTCCAGCTGGTAATCTGTCAATACATAAAGACAATCTTTTCCTGGGTACGCTTCCGAAACGTATCGTAGTCGGATGTGTCACCAATACAGCATTCAACGGAAGCATACGGAATAATCCTTTTAACTTTCATCATTTTAACATCAATCACATTTCTCTCTCGGTAGATGGTGAGCAGTTACCACATAAACCTTTAAAACCAAATTTCTCTGGGGCAGTCGGTCAGAATTATGTTTTATCTTATCAGACACTTTTTTCAGGGCTAAATAAACTGTACGTGGATCGGGGGAATACTATTTCCAGAGAAGAGTATGGTAAAGGATATACTCTCTTTGCATTTGATTTGACCCCAGATTTAGCAGCTGGGGGGCATTTTAATCTTGTGAAACATGGAAACCTAGCTCTGGAACTTCATTTTTCAGAGGCTCTTCCACAAACAGTGAATATCGTAGTGTATGCAGAACATGAAAATGTCATCCTGATTGATAAAAGCAGGAATGTTATCACTGATTTTGCCATTTGACTTTGATGTACGGTTAGGCTATGAATACTTTACAACTACTTAAAGTCTTGGATTCTGATACCTTTACGAAACAAATTGTTAGGGATGTGTTACCATCAGATCACTTACCACAAAATGTGGATTCTTATCCTTCTATTTACGTTGTGAACACAGATTCAAGTTCTGAACCTGGATCACATTGGGTCGTATTTTATTTCAACGCCACAGTCGACATGGAGAATTTTTTGATTCTTATGGAGAAAACCCAGCGATATACAACCCCCATTTTGAAGCTTTTTTAAACAAACATTCTCTTCACTGGAATTGGAATACAAAAAGACTTCAAGATATAATGTCTACGACATGTGGGCATTATTGTCTCTACTATGCACTTCATAGATGTAGAAATATCTCCATGGAGTCCATTGTTCACAACTTTACAGATGATTTGAAGAAAAATGATCGTCAAGTGACCGCTTTTATTTAGCGTCATTTTGATATTCAAGAACCTGTGTTTAATTCCTCCTTTTTGAAAATGCAGGTGGCACGTGCTCTATTTCAATCTCTCTACTAAGATTTATAAGTAAACTAATAAAGACAAAAATACAAGTTTCATTGTAATCAGTTTTGTATTATACAGTTCATCGAATATACAGTACATATGTAAACAATTTTTTTGTATCTTTTGTCATCTCTATCTACTTGTTGCTATTCTCTACAATAAATTGTACACATCAAACTGAAGTACATCGTACTTAATTACAACTTATGATTACAAATAATTCCCACTTTGAGATTCATCTCAAAATGATTCCCACTTTGGACTCAATGTAATTGATTTTTTTCTGGAGGTACTTCTTAATGGAGTGGAAAAAAGCTGATGTTCTTTAGGTTTTTCTAGCATGTCCAAGAACCTTTCACGACGTTTCGAATTGGTAATCAAAGAGGCTGGAATATTCATCTCAGCCAGTGATTGCATCAATTTTTCCATACCAACAGGTTCTGGAACTTTTCTAGATCTCGTAGACATGTCATATAAAAGATCTACAATATTTGAACCTGAAACAACTTCATTGTTGATCACCAGTTCCCCCCTCCCATTCCACCTAAAGAAGGAATCGTTTTAATCTTTTCAATTAATTGTTTCGTCTTTTTCAACATTTGATTTGGAACAAGTTTATAAATATCTTCTAAAATAAAGTCTGATGATAGGTCATCCTTTTGCAACAACGGTTTCTGATCGGTTGGTGTCTGAAGGTCTTTTCGTGGTTCCTGTTGAACTTCCAATGAAAGGGGGGGTTTGAGCTTTCTTAAATGTGAGAAATTTACGTAAAGCTTCTTGATATTCTCTGACTTTTTCTTCTGGAGTGAGAGAACTTTGTTGCAGAATGTTGGTCATCTCTTGGTCCAACTGGGACAAGTTCTTCTGTTCTGTAGTTTGAGACGAACAGCGATTTTGAAGACCTTCCAAGGTGTCTGGATTAATCAAAACAAGTTTCTTTGTATGCTCCATGCTATGCTATCGACGTGGAATGGCTGACAATAATGACCCTACTAAGGGCAGAACAGTACTCAGCAACAAGCTGACAAATCCACCCTGTTGTATGATAATTTTCTTCCGTTTAGCACGTGCCACTTTTTTCTTAGCTAAAGAACGTAACTTATGTCGATGAGGCCGAAGTTTCTTCTTCTGAAGATGAGTTAGTGGAACATTTCCTTTTAATACGTTATGAGCACACTCCCCTATGCTATGAAAGAAACCGTCAGGTGCACCTCGTAGCAAATTTTGTCTTTTTCTTCCTTTAGCTTTTGCTACGACTTGAAGCAGCGGAAGGTGGTCCTTTAAACAACGAGACATGGTCATAAATGATGGGTTATGAGTTTGTTTGAAGGATTTATACTCGATCGTGGAACATAGACATAGTTGATTTCGTCAGGGAGTATGTTGGTTCTTAGTCGTAGATCATCGGGACAGTTTTGGGTCAAATCAACAAACAAATACCCATGGCTCCGTGACACCGCATCTGTAAATGCTTCTTCAAAATACTTTGTCTGTGTCGGAAACATTTGGTATGCTAAATGTTTGATTTGCGATCTATCGCGAGGGTTCTTGAAGAGAATCATGTAATGCGTATTTAAGCTGATAGTTCTGTGTTGTTTCCCACGATGAAAGATATTTTGAACAAGGTAAATAATGGATGTATTTTTATGATGGGATCCTCTCGTAAACAGTTGTGATATTTTCACATCATTACCACTTTCCTCCATCAAATCGTCAATGATGATCAAATTTTTAATCGTCCATCTATAACATCGTCCAGGTTTCCTGGTATACCTTGATAGAATTGTATGCATGGTACAGACTGTTTGATATTTTCATAGAGGGGTTGCCATTCTCCATATAACAAAATAATCTTCTCGGGGACTGGACAGATCAAACTTTTGTAATGCTTTAGTAAATTTCTCACAAGAAAGCTCTTTCCGGATTGCGTGGGACCACTGAAAACACTTGTAAAAGGATGTTTAAATACACAAGTCATAATGAACAGTTGACATACAATATTTAAATAACCCTAAAAAAAAGGTAAGAGGTACTTTAGAAAAATGAAGTGGATGCGTTTGACATGGCAGAGAATGAACTATCAGAGAATGAACTACCAGAGAAATTAGATGTTGAATTATTTACATTACGATTCCCACTAGATTCCGCTCTATCCCGTCGATAAAGCACTAACCATAGAATAAAAGATATACTAAACATTATAGATACTGTTCTTTTGATAATTTCTTGACATTTTGGACCCATACTGATGGATGAAGCTTGAACAAATGACTTTTTTCTTGATTTAACAAGGTATTTTATAGCCAAAGGGTAGCGTGTTATAATCCTTTAAAATAATACGTTTATCATAGACAATACGATAGTCTTTATGTGATGTTTTAGTGAGTATACTTTTGGAATAAGTATCTCTGACAATCTTTGATGGATCACTAATTGTGATGGGTATTTTCCCTAATGCTGCATCTCGTTCTCTTTCCTCTCTCGTTTTAGCAGGACGTAAAATAAAAGGTTCACATGATTCATCATCATCAGTATGGGCTTTGGTCCACTGTTGAACCATATGTTTGACAGAATCATTATTAACCAGATTTGATGTCATGAAATTAAGTGTGATTCCACGCACCTTTACACATGTTTTACCTGAATCTAATCGGTATGCATAGTTTTGGGTCCCCAGAAACAAAAGAAGTAATGTGATTACCATCTTTGGGGTCAATTTCATTGGTTAAGTCACCCAGGTAATCCCAAAGGTGGTTCCCATAGATTATCCCTTTGACAGAAGATCACCGAATCCGTATCGTAGTAGACTACTCTGTCTTGCAACCTATCCAAAACATCATATAATTTGAGTCTGGCATGCGCTGTTGTAAAACAGGCTATTACAATGTTCGTGCCTGTGTTTGTTTCTACAAATTCATTTTTGAATCTGTATTGTACCTCGGCACAGTATTCGCCCAAAAATTTAACATCGGACACTTCAATGGTTGGACAGGTTAATGCATTTAATAATTCTAGGGGTTTAGAGATCATTACTGTCTGCATTTGACGGTTAGCTTGGGCAAATTTGCCCCAAAAGCTGTTGAGTCCCTCCTTACATACCGCCCTCATCCCCGCGTTATATTCGATGTTGTCAGGATTCAGTTCAATGCCCTCTTTTTCCTTATACTTTCTACAATAGGTTTCTTTATCTTCGTCAGTCTTCACCCATGTTGGCCAACCCGAGCATTCCTGCTTTGGTTTCAAAAAGCAATTCACATAATCTGTGAACAATCCACCCGTTTTTGTTTCCATATCATATTCCTCCTTGTTAGGAAAATGCCAAACCTGAACAATTTGAGATATTCTGTATCCCTTTTCAATAGCTTTCTGCACTTCCAATGATACCCATGTACCATAAAGCATTCGTTCTTCATCTGTATGATCACACCGTGTTGTTTGCTTATGCACAGCGCATGTGTAACATAGGCAAAAGAGGAGTTTCCCTTCAAGTTTGAGAGGTAAGACCGGATGATATAAATCGGATGGCGGTAAAATGGCACATTTAATAATCCCAAAGTAATTTTCCACAGGCTCAAAATTATTATCAATAATAATAGGGTGACCGACAGGATAAGCTTTCGTTTTGTTCGTATAAGGATATAAAGACGTAAAGTCAACATATGTAATCTTTTCTAAGCCCTTGACTTCATAAAAGAGGCAGCTTGCGTTGACCCTTCCGCCAAAAAATGCATCGCGTGGGACAATTTGTTCTTTCACATGGAAATCTTGTAATAGATGTGCAATATTATCTGTGTTTGAATTTAACCGCATATCAAACTCATGCTCCCAAATTTCTACCACGCTATAACACAAGGCTCGTAAGCTGTCTACCTTCTCTCTCGTGTCTCAAAACAAATCCTCCATAGACTTATTTGATACAGGATTCAGAATGGTTTTCTTATAACAAGAGAGACAACCATGATAAAAACAACTATGAAATTCATAGACTGTTTTTGTTGTTTCACAAAACCATCCACATACATACCAAACAAATTTCTTTCACCCCCGTTCTTTGCATGTTGAATGTTGATTTTATATTTTTTGGATAAGTAATGCGACCATTTGAGAGCTTTGACACTTTGTGGATTACCTGCCTCATACCCAAGATGGGGAATGAGGGCTATGGTATCTGGCTTAAGAAATAAAGCTCTATATGCTAAATTACAAGCACTTGCAATGGTTACTGAAGACCTAAAAGGATCGACACCTGTGAAGAGTTCTTCTGTCTTGGTCAGTGATTTAAATATTTCTCTAAATTTAACCATACAACGGCGCAGAATATCTACATCGCTTCGACAATACGTAACAAGTTCTTTTTGCAAATCAAACTCAACACCCTTTTCTTTTTCCCTATTATACCACTCCATAAATTCTTTTCTTTCTGGTGGCATCATTTTGTCAATTCCATAATATTTTGGTTCTGGAAGCGGACCCACATAATTTTGATTTGAAGAGGTGCTGAAAAAATGAAGGAAATGGCCTTTTACAAGTTCCTGAATGCCAAACGCCTTTGGAAATTTTCGTAATGGTAGAGTCACAAAACTTAAACTGTTTAGAATTCTAATTCTGGGAACTTCTATTTCGATCATAATTAATTTAGCGCCCCTTGATACCACAGTAGGTGGACGAACTGTTTTACGATCTATCAAATATTCCAATAGAAAATATCCATCATAGGCCTGCATATTATGCGCAAAAACAATACTATCATGATGTTGTTCATGAAAAATCCAATCTCCAAACTGTTTCAAAGTGTCCGGTCCTTTAAAAACCACTTCCCTTTCACCCTCCTTTCCACAGTTTTCACAATCTTTGACTTCATCATGATCTAGACATTTTGTACATGCCCACTGACATATTACTAAATTTGGAACATGTTTCCCAGTATCTTGCACACATTCAAAGTCAAAAAATAAGTATTTAACCCCATCCCGTTTTTTTAGTCTTTTTGATGGTTTACGTTGGTAATTCAGATTTTCCTCAGGCCCCTTCTCCTCTTCATCAGCATCTCTCTTTCTTTTATCTAAACTTGTAACCTGATTTTTTTAAATTGTTTCTACGTTGACCGGTTTCATGTAACATTGATGTGATAATCGGTTCACATATTCCTTACAAATGTTACAGAAGTCATCAGCACAGTCATGCTCCTTTAAAGTCTTCTTATATTTACTAAAATCGTAAGTGCGGCAACACTTTTTACATCGAAAAGGTTTTTCACATATGGAAATCTTTTTCAGTGTACCCTTTTTAATTTGATGATTGTGGTAACATGTGTCATTTTTGAAAATTCGATTACAGTTAGAACATACATGCTTAGCACTCTTATCATTAAAATCCCCCCCCCAACATGTATAACATGCACTACAAACAGGATCACACATATGATGTGCGGGCACAGAGTATGTTTTCAAACATTTATTACAAAAAAAATTTGCGCTTAAAAATCCGGCCATGGAGGTAATGACATGATAATGATTCCCTGCATGATATAAGAAAATTGTGTTAGCAGCTTCGGGACCCTCGAATATGGGTAAGTTCTGGTTTTCCCCACTATAAATAATAAGACGGTATTCAGGTAACAGCACCTTTTGAAATTGATCATACATTAAAGCATTTACAAAACCTGGTTGAACATTCGCCCTTGCATAAAGCTCCAGTGCTTTTTCTCGTACTGGACCATATCCTTTTCGGATACTTTCCCATTGTGGGTTGTTTTTCCTATCGAAATATAATTGGGCCATGATGACTGCCCTACCAAAACATATATTTTCTGTTTCTGTAGGAGGTGCCGTAATTCTTAATATGCTTTTCTTTTCTTTTGCAAAAGCTTCCTGCATGAGAAGCGAACATTTTCTACGAGCCCCTCCATTGGGATTCCTGATGATCATGAAGTGAATCGTCACTCCTTCATGGAGATACAAATCTTTATTCGACTGAAGAATTTTTTCAAGTTCTTCAAAAAAATTCTCAGCGGAAAAATCTCTTTTTAACATGAACGGTATGGCAATAGGGTGATCTAGCTCAAGTGAAATAATTACAAAACGAAGAAAATCTGTGTCTGCAACATCACTCAACTGATGGTCAACAAGGTTTTCAAAAGCAAATGAAAGCAGTGCAAGAATATCCTGAATATTTTGTTGAAATCTTTCTAGCTTTTCCATATCTAGGTTCAAGCTATACGTTCTTTGTTCACCATTAAAATATCTATGATGGCGAGTATGTAATAAATTCCACCTTACGAGTTCATTAAATTCGGGTTGCCTATTGCTTTCATCACCCGTGTCCCCCTCCAACCGCCCATCAACGGTGTTTTCTAAACTATGTATTTCACCATTTTCAAAGTCATTTTGATCACGACTGATAACATTTGTGTCATGGTTACTAGAAGCATGAATATTACTACCATCTCCCGACAGTGCTCCACTTAAATTGCTTTCATTCCCTACATCATCTAGATCCTTAGTACTGTCTTCACCATTCCTATCACTAACGGATATAACACTCTGTTTGCTATTATTATGGTCATCTCTATCATTCTGACTAACCACATTTTCCTCATCATTCCAACTAAAATTATCTATTATCTCTGCCATGTCATTACTTACTTCAAACGAACTTGGTAATATATTACTCGTTGAAGTTTGTGAGGCTTGAAAGCTTTTAGATGGGACAGTGAAATCAGTTGCCCCTGGTTCGTGTACATCCACTTCATTATTATCTAAAATACCTCTAACCTGTATGTTGGGCTTGCGATAACCTCTTCGCCCGTTGGCCACGATATGATGAATGACCCCTTCATCCAGTTGAGGAAATATTGTCTGCAGTTCCTCTCTCTGCCTCTGCTCCAACGATGGTCGTCTTCTTGAAAGCCGTGTCCTTCGATGAATTTTCATTTCTTCCATCACGAAATTTAGAATCTCTTCTGAAACACTTTCAGGGAGAACATATTCAAAATCTTTTTTGGTCGGTTGACCAAACGCAAAATGGAGATCTTCTGGTTTACCAGATTTATCAATTTGCCTCCAACTTTCCATCCTGGATTAAAACTTTTAAAATCAGACGAGTATAGTTTTTTTATAGATCAAAATGGTACGGCACGCTCTGTTCCAATAAATAGACTAACTGTAAAGTGCAGAAATTCCCCGAGAGTTATTCAATAGTCAAAAAAACAATACACGATTTGTAATATTAGGGTCAAAAGGTGTTTATAATCAAGTTTCAAAGTAAAATATCCAACAGATTGTTTTATTTTATGACAGCATACAATGTACCAATATTCCAATAATAAAATTTATAAGAGTTTGAAAATATGTAATCATCAGCCAAAAAACGGCAGAAAAGAACATGTAAGTGTAGATTGAAACACCTATGCTTTGCTTGACATAAACTCCTCTTTATATCCTGTTAGAATGTTTTGTAAACATTATGTTTCATAGCAAATGTCAAGATAAACAAATAGACATCACCATCTTTCAGTGTCCTAGGAAATGTCCTTGGATTGTTCTTTATACGTAAACAATCTTACACAGCCAGACATTGTTCAAAACGATGACTTTCTCTCATGCTGTTTGTCCAGTGGTACCTCCATGGTTTGTCCCTCCATAAAAAAATCAATAATTGTTTTTATTGCTAAATTCTGCATGCTGCAGACACTACAATCATGCATCAAAGTAATATCGTACAGGGGGGTATGGAACTAGTTTTGCTAATGCTTCTTCTACCTTGGGAAACAAACGCTGTAGTTCTTTCCACTGCTTCATTTTTAGCACGCAACCTTTACGAGTCGGTATAGACTCTTCTTTCATGAACAGCCGAACATCTACATAAATATTATTTTTGAAACGTTTTACACACATTATGACTTCATCACCCAGTGGCCACTTGTTTGATTCTATGTCCTCCTTAGAGGATGAACTGATCAATTTGGAAATTGCTTTGTTCACCTTCGGAGTCAACTGTTTCATCGCTTCCCACTGCGTTGTTTTAAGTGCGATTCCTTTTTTCGTCGGAAAATATTTCACCCCATACTGCTGAAATGCTCTCAGATGAATATAAATTCGTCCTTCATAAACATTCACAGAGATGAAATCATCGTTTCCCAGATAGTAACGATACGATCCATTCGGTTGCAAACCCTGTTTAATATCCGGAGGCACAACTACTTTTTCATCTTTCTTTTCTGGTGTGTCTTTCTTTTCTGGTTCGTCTTTCTTTTGCTGGGTTCCACTGGATTCTCCCACAATCACAAGTTCAGAATCAAACACATTAGGATAAATCCCTGCTTCATCTGCGCCATACAAAAATGCCATGATTCTTTAAGGGTAAGTTGAAACTTGCTTTCCAAAGTTTAGAAGTTCAATTTAGGGTAGTACCGCCGTATCTCGTTTTTTGGCTGAAAGTGCTACCTATGAGGAGCAGGGGCTTGTATTTAAATCCTTTTCCCTAACAACCCTGTTTGTGTAGTCATTTTCATGGAAACTGTGTTTGTTAACAACACCCAAAACACCCAAACACAATTTTCTATTTTTGTGGACTGTCCTACATCACAACACTCAAAACATTTCTGTTTCCATGGTCTCTTCTTCCCTGCCAACCATTTTTCAAAAATTGTATCTAATTTTTAGCTCTTTTTCCTTCTGTTTTCTTCAATCTTGATCACTTTTTTTTATTTCTCTTTACTCCTTTTTTTAATTGATATGTATTATCTTTTTTTCATCTCTACATTCGTTTTTTAATTTGTACTTTTTTTTAATCTTTACATATGTTTGTAATTCATATTTCTTCTTTTTATCGCTTCATTCGTTTTTAATTTATACTTATTCGTCGTTATCTTTTCATTTTTAAAATTTATAAATGTAATTTTTATTTCTTGATTTTTTTTAAATTTATTTTTACTCTTTTTTTCTGTGTTTTGCATACACTATTTATATAAGTATACTCTCCCCCCAGCCATTTGTTTTCCTTAACAATCCCTTTCTCTCGAAATGCCTTCTGTTGCCATGTGACGTCAGCGCATGACTATTCCAACACTTCAACCCCAGTGTTTAACCTTCTTTCTAGGCCTGTATGACGTCATTGATCTGTTTCTACCTCCCCGAATGACGTCATGTCGCTTTGGGGATCACTGACGTCATGCTGATGTCAAAATATGACGTCACTCCCTGAAGTGTCCTCAAAAGGGTCACTCCCTGAAGTGTCCTCAAAATGGTTCTACCTGAGGTGGCATCATTTCTACTCACGCTTCACCACTGAACTTATCCTTTAATGTAGTCGGAATTACTTTTCTCAAGCAGTTTTCTATTCACCCGGGCTGGATTTTCATCCCGGGTATAGACACCTGTCAGTGAAAGCCGAGCAGAAATTTCACTCCCCCCCCCCCTTCCCCCGGACTCATGTAATCATTACGTAATAAACAAATTTTAATAGATTTAAATCAATCCCAACCCTAACATTATTTACCAGTTCCACAGCATGCATGCAGCATGACATCCTCCTCTCCCCTTCTGTTCGCTTTATGTATTTGTAAATGAACTCTAGTTTTCGAAAATGTATTTGTCTACCACCTTCATTCTTTTGGCCGTCATCCTGTTGACACAAATTGCTTACCGTGTGACCAACGCACGGCAATGAAAAAAACCATTCCTTCTCCAAACGAGAAACTGATCTGAAAAGGAAAACGATGAAAGATATTGTAAAGAAATGATTATCCAGGGACCGCGGAGGAAGGAAAGGGGGAAGGGGGAAGGGGGAGGGGGGGAGGTGATGGGGGGAGGTGATGGGGGAGGGCACGACACACTTTTTGCTGATATGCAAAAAATAATAATGGCATAAGGGGATTAACATAACATTGAAGTAAACTTTGAAGTAAAATTATATGAAATCTGTCAACAAATGTTCCGAAAATTGACAAATAATTTCTCAATATCAAAGAACATTTCCTAAAAACGATGGATATTTCCTAAAATATATGAATTAAAAA
>JAIGNY010000750.1:865000-943036 GCA_020152595.1 Chiridota heheva | reverse complement strand
CGGACATATCGAAATAAGTCAAAATCGAAATATATCGAAATATCGATATATCGCCCAAGTATAATCAATAGTTGGCTAAATAGTATTTGTCGTCTGTTTTGAGACCGGTTTTGTAAATTTCTGGCATAAGTTTGAATCTCGGGTTGATTGGTTCACGAGAGATGGTTTGCATTTAACTAGTAAAGGTGCTCGTGTTCTTGCGGAGCTTGCTAGGTATAAGGATCATGAAAAGTTCACAAAGGGTTTGATAAGAGATACTAACGTGCTTTTTGAAAAACTTTTGTCCAAAGAGGTTAAGATAATTCTAAGTCATTTCATTCTTATGTTCGTGCAAAGCAAAAAAACAAGGAGGTTGTTGGTCCCCTTCATGGTAATGATGGTGTTACTAGCAATAGTGGTAAGGATATGACTCAGGTTTTGAATGACTACTTTGTGTCTATTTTTACTAAGGAGCCTCCTGCCGATGGTGTTGTGGATTATCTTAGTGTGCACTCTGTAGTATTCATTAGGAATGTTGATTTTTTAGATGATGTTGTGTCTAAGAAGTTGAAGGGTTTGAACTCAAATAAAGCATCCGGTCTAGATGGTATACATCCTGCTGTCTTATGTGAGTGTTCTGATGTTCTTTCTGTTCCCCTGAGTATTATCTTTTCATTGTGCTTTGATGTTGCTGTTGTTCCTAGTGATTGGAGAATTGCTAATGTCACATATTTTTAAAAAGGTGACCACAGTTTGTCTTGTAACTATAGGCCAGTGAGTCTTACTAGTGTTGTGTGCAAGGTCATGGAGTCCATTGTTAAGGATGTTGTACTATATCATTTACTGGTCAATGGTTTGTTAAATTTGTCCCAGCATGGGTTCTTACCTAAGAGGTTTTGTGTTTTTAATTCATTGGAGTTTCTAGTTGATTCTGGTCATAATGTCAATGTTATCTATTTAGATTTCCAAAAAGCATTTGATAAGGTTCCATTAGGCAGGCTCATGATGAAAACAAGAGTGCTTGGTGTGGAGGAAAAGTGTGCCAGTTGGATATATTCTTGGTTAGTTGACAGGTCACAAAGAGTTGTTGTTAATGGTGAAGTATCTCCATGGAAGAAGGTTACAGGTGGTGTTCCTCAGGGTTCTGTATTGGGTCCGCTTCTTTTCTTAATCTTTATTAATGATATTGATGTTTCCCTTGGCTCCATGATTTGTAAATTTGCAGAAGATACTAAGCTGTACAGGATTGTTGATGATGCTAGGGATTCTTCACTGTTACAAACTGATTGGGATAAGTTAGTTTCTTGGTCCCAAACATCGCAGATGTCATTCAATGTTGATAAATGCAAAGTTATTCATTTTGGTCAGAGCAATTTGGCTTTTGATTACTGCATGAATGGTTCAAATCTTGATTGTGTTGATCAAGAAAGGGATCTAGGTGTTGTCATTACTAGCAATCTGAAGTCTTCTAAACAGTGTGCTTTAGCAGCTGCAAGGGCAAATCGGATGCTTGGTTTGATTAGAAGAAATTGTTGTTTTCTTGGTAGAGAGGTTGTCTCAGGCTTTGGGTCGCTTTTGACTTTAGTTCTCGTGTTTCTCTCAAATTACCCCTGTTTTCTTTCCTTCCTACCTCTAGAATGATCTAACCTCTCAGGCACAATTTGACCCTCGTTGTCCTGGTGCCGTTAAGCCCTCAAACAAACAAACAAACAAACCTGTTTATGAGAAGGATAAGTTCATTTTGGAGCAGGTTCAGCGAAGAGCCACTAGACTTATTCCCGAAGTAAGGAATCTCTCTTATGAATCTAGGTTGCGAATTTTGGTTTGACCACGCTTGAGTTGAGAAGAGTACGTGGCGATATGATTCAGGTTTTTAAGTTCCTATCTGGTAGTGATGCTTTGACTTTCTGTTATTTCTTGCATGTTTTAGCTAATCCTCATGTGACACGTGGTAACAGTTTGAAGTTGACCAAAGAGCTCTCACGGATAGATTTTCGGTGTTTAGCTTTATGCAAAGACTTGTTAATGAGTGGAATGGTTTGCTTGAGTGGGTAGTTAGCTCAATTGTGTTCACAATTTTAAAGTCAATAATGATAAGTCCTTTACTAACTCTGGGCATTGTTGATTTTTAATTTGTTTTTGTGGTGGTGGTGGTGTTAGTTTGGGTGGTGGTGGTTTTAGTTTGGGCTTTTTATGGGGTGACTAACCTTTCTTAGCCCGTAATCTTGTTATGTTATGGTTTGTTAAAAGATTTTTTTTGGAGTTTGAAAACATATGTATCGTGCGTAGATAGGTTAAAGCTTAGTGTTCACTTGTGCCCAGTCTGGAAAACATGTATGTTACGCTGAAGATCTTCAGCGTGGAGCCTGGTCAATTTGAAAGATTTTGGCGTATTTTCTTCCCAATTTATTAATAAATACATTAAAAGTATTGTTCCGCTAGTACCATTGGCGTAATGAATCAAGACTTTAAAAATCTTTGGCTTGGATAAAACTAAATTTCCAGTGTGGACTTTCAAAATGTCTGGATGACCAAATACTCAAAGTGGGACACTTTTGTTGTGAACTTAGGTTGTTGCAGATTACTGTGTTGTCAACTAGAGTCAGGCAACCCATGTTTCCAATTTAGGCCTAGGTCTACCTCACAGCACTAATAATGTTGTCAGACTCATGTCCACCAATAATTTGTCCATAACCATTTTTCAAAACCTTTATCTTAGTGTCATGCCAGTAGATGCATACATTTTGAGTGGTGGGCTAGTTTTATTTTACAGGCAGATAAGAAGGAGATTTATTCTAATTTCTTTCCCTCTCCTTTTCTAATTATATTAATTTCTACAAATTCCTGGCTTTATAGGCTATAAGAGTTGTATGAAATATGTTTCTGTAATATTGCATTGTACTGTGACTCTGTGTTTTGCTATTATTGCATAATTTGGAAATGCAGTAACTGGTTATGAAATGAAATGAAAAGGTATGGATTACATGTAGTGGACACGATTACTAATACTGTGTTTTGGCACAGTGATGACAAAAGAACATAAAAATTGACACTGATGCCCTCATTTTTTGCAGAAAAATCCTAGTATAGCCTAATGTAAACATACAGACATAAACCTAAAAACTTAATTCAACTCACTTTTATGTGGATTTCCTGAAGCTTTGTTAAACACATCACAAAAAGATAAATCAATTTCTTGTGCACTGGGTAATACCAGCATAGTCGGGCATATATGACCCCGTAGCATGCTTCAAGGTGCTTCTACCAGTTGTGGGGTATTCTGCAATTGTGCTAAGTACATTATGCTCACAAAACATGCGATCCAAAAAAATTGAAAAGTGATTATGTAATGAAACAATAGTGATATTTGAATAGGTATACCATATTCAACGTATTAAGCTCCCCTACTCTAAAAAGCGCCCACCCAACATTTTTTGACTGCTAACATAATTCAAGATTCGTCGGTACATTGACGTTGAAACCTGTCATTATGTTGTTCGATCACTCATCCTATCACGTTTAGACTACTGTAATTCCCTTTTGAATGGTATTACCATGAAAAATGTAAATCGCCTACAGAAACTCCAAAATAAAGCTGCTAAGCTTATCTTCAGGAAACGCCGTCGTGATCATGCCTCACCCTTGCTCAACAAATTGCATTGGCTCCTGTGTCACAGCTAATTTTATACAAAACATGTCTTATTGTCTACAAATCCCTGATACATCAATCACCTGAATACATATCCAACAGTCTGAAACTTTATACACCAGCACGATCCCTTCGCTCCTCTTCTGAAAACTTCCTGACTGAACCCAGAACTAACACCAAAGCTGGTTCTAGGGCTTTTTCAGCTGCAGCACCCCATGTTTGGAACTCTTTGCCTTCACACATTCGCCATGCCAGTTCACTTGGACAGTTCAAAACACGTCTCAAGACTTTCCTTTTTTAATCATGTATTACTTACTGAACTTTGGGGCAGCATTCTGGGTGCTTTGTATCCTATGGAAAAGGCGCCTACTACAAATGAACATGGATGGATGGATGGATTCATTTAAAGACTTAAAATACTCAAGTTTTGTTACATAAGTTGCTAATTTTGCGTGTGATGCTCACAATGTTTTTGTGTTGGTTATTGTGGGGCTAGTATATAACATTTTCACATATATGTACAGTACAGGGCAGTTCAAATAGCACACTATACTTTGGACCTGACAAGTGGTGTAATTTTATTTTCATAAGCACCCAGGCGCTTATTACGTCGAATACGGTATTTTTAATCAGGGAACAAAAAATCCTCTCAAAATGACAAAATCCATAAACAATAATCATATCATAACACTATTTCAAGCCGAATTGTACTCTATCTGTAACTCCCAAGGCATATTTGAAAAGTCAGATTAAGTATGCCAAAGCCTCCGCGGCTGTTTACATTTTTACCTGCACAAAGTTTTGTGTAATTTTACTCCTGAAGTTTCCCCTACCTTATACCTGGTCCATGTTACCAGTTCGAGCAATTCCTCAAATTCAACAAACTTTATATTCAACGATTTTGAGGAACTCTTATTTAAATTAGCCATCCACAATGCAATGTTACCCATAAGTCTTCGCTTTTTCCATATACTTGTAACACAAACTCAAACTTTGCGGAAATATTTGGAAACATTAAATACTGCACAGGAAAAGCTGGAAGGTGATTACCCGTCTTAGAATTGGTCACACCCACCTCACTCACTCCCACCTCCTTATTGGTTCCCCCCAACCCCTCTGTAACAATTGCCACTGCATCCTTACAATCCAACACGTTCTCCTTGCTTGCCCCTGTACAACCTTCCCAGAGCTTCTCTCGCTCCTCACAACTCAATTGCTGAGTTCTTCCAAAAAAAATCCTCCAGATAAAATAGTCTCCTTCCTTCAGCATGCATCCCTCTACAACCATATTTAATCCTCCTCTTCCACCCCTCTCTACTCTGTTTTTAGTTTTACCCATGCACCTCCTCTCTCGATCACAGCTTTCTGGCTTTTGTTCTTGAATTTCTCTCATTCTTCCCCTGGTCTCTTTCCTTACTACCTCTAAAATGATCTGACCTCTCAGGCACAATTTGACCTTCGTTGTCGTGGTGCCGTTAAGACCTCATCAAACAAACAAACAAACTGGAAGTTGAATATTCAGGAAGATAATTTTCATACTCACAAAAAAGCCAGTCCTGCGATTGTGGTTGGCCAGTCTGTTTTTTTCATTAGACCGATAAAAAAATCAGACCTGCACAGTGACCTTTAGTGCTAGACGTGAAACGGTCACTTTACTGACAGTTGCCCCGAACCATTTCTGTATGAACTAGAAATGCGTAAATCAACGTTGGGACGGGACATACCGGTGCATTAATGCTCAATTTTCAATGTTTTTGTTTCTCACATCATCATCAATAACATAAATGTTGCATTCTGTTGCTGAGGATGTGTGGCAGAAATATTTTTTGAATTCTTTGTGTACATGGCAGAATAATGCTGTTGAAACACCAGACTGACTGTCAGTCAGTCTGTAGCATGTCACTGTGTGGCATACTGAGCAACTACAACGTTCATACTGTGTACGTATGTATTGTGCAATGTATGTATGCTACAGTTTTAAGTCTTAGTTTATAGTTTGCATGGTGAATTAATGCTCGGTTTTTCTTTCTCATATTATCATCAATAGCGTAAATTTTGTATTCTGTTGCTGAAGATGTGTTGCAGATATATTTTTTGAATTCTTTGCGTACATGGCAGAATAATGCTGTCGAAACACCCGGCTGACTGTCAGTCTGTAGCATGTCCCTGTGTGGCATACTGAGCAACAACAATGTTCATACTGTGTACGTATGTATTGTGCAATGTATGTACGCTACAGTTATAAGTCTTAGTTTATAGTTTGCACGGTGAATTAATGCTCGGTTTTTGTTTCATATATTATCATCAATAGCGTAAATTTTGTATTTGCAGAGGATGTGTTGAAGATAATTTTTTAATCCTTTGTGTACGGTCAGAATAATTCTGTTGATACAGCCGGCACCAGGGCTGTCAGTTGGTACAGTAGTTTAATATTAAGTCTAGCTCCCTGCATATACTCAGTGGCGTAGCTAGCATTAAAAAAGTGAGGTGGTCCGAGAAGGTCCTTGACCCCCCCCCCCTTTATGAAGACGAAGTGTTCAAATATATGCCACTTCTGTGGGCAATTTTGTTAAATTGTTTGCAAAAAATATATATGTAAAAAACAAGATTATCCCATTTTTTGAAAATTTCTAGAAAAGTGAGGGTTCCCCTCTATGGCTACGCCACTGCATATACCCACCATGTTGAGAAACAATCACACAATGTCAGCAGCAATACACAGAAATGGGTTAAAGTGAAAGTTATGGCCAAATGATGGTAAATCTAATTCACGTTATACTGCACATGTCAACAGCAACGTTCATGCTATCATTATCACTGTACATACCTACTGTGCATTGTATGATGTATGGAAGGGCAATCCGTATTTTCCGATAATGATCACACATAACGAAAACGGCTGTGTAACGTCTAATACGATAGTGTAATATTACGGTCAAGCTGCTTGAAAAGCTTGACTATGGCAATATTGTTTACTGTGTCGCTCACAACTCATACCTCAACCACATTAACACCATCCAAAATGAAGCCCTCAGGCTTTGTCTAGGAGCCTACAGGACCTCCCCAATCACTAGCCTTCATGTTGAAGCCAACGAACCCCCCTTTCTACTTAGATGTAAAAAGCTTAGCCTCTCCTATGCTTTTAGAGTCCTCACCAACACCCAGAACCCTGTTTACAACCTCATCAGGTACCCCAATTTCTCCTCCCTCTTTGATAGGACTAAAACCCTATCGCCCCTTCAGCTTACGATTAAATCAGACCTCTTTCAACTTGGCATCAACCCCGCCACTCTCGGCACCTATTCCTGGCCCACTTTTCCGCCTTGGGCCACCCCCCTTCCTTCTGTTCACCTAGACCTCTCCACTTATAACAAAACTCAAACTCACCCTAATCTCTTCATCAATCTCCACAACCAAATCAAAGACCAACTCTCAAATTACACCTCCATCTATACTGATGGCTCCAAGGAAGGCAACAAGACAGCTGCTGCTGCCATCATCCAAGACATCACCCTCAGTAGCAGACTTCCTGACCACTCATCCATCTTTTCAGCCGAGGCTAAGGCCATTCTCCTCGCCTCAACTTTATTGAGTACTCTCCTCTTAGTCACTTTGCCATTTTCTCTGACTCAAAGGCTGTTCTTACTTCATTACTCAATCTTAAATGGGATAACCTCACCTGCCACCTCCTCCTCCGAAACTCTTTTCTCCCACCCTCTGCAGGAAAAGGGTTCTTTTCTTCTGGATACCCAGCCATGTTGGCATCCCTGGCAATGACAGGGCTGATACAGCCGCTAAGCTTGCCCTTAACCTCCTCCCTTCCCCTTTTCCCAAAACCCTCTCTGACATCAAACCGCTTATCGCTTCTCTTGTTCGTGACCGCTGGCAAACCTTATGGAACTTCCAAATTGATAACAAACTCCATGTTATCCAGCCCACAATCCCGATCAAATCCACCATCAACAACCTTTCTCGTGATCGACAACGCTCATATTACCCGCCTTAGAATTGGTCACACCCACCTCACTCACTCCCACCTCCTTATTGGTTCCCCAACCCCTCTGTAACAATTGCCACTGCATCCTTACAATCCAACACGCTCTCCTTGCTTGCCCCCTGTACAACCTTCCCAGAGCTTCTCTCGCTCCCCACAACTCAATTGCTGAGTTCTTCCCAAAAATCCTCCAGATAAAATAGTCTCCTTCCTTCAGCATGCATCCCTCTACAACCATATTTAATCCTCCTCTTCCACCCCCTCTCTACTTTGTTTTTAGTTTTACCCATGCACCTCCTCTCTCGATCACAGCTTTCTGGCTTTTGTTCTTGAATTTCTCTCATTCTTCCCCTGGTCTCTTTCCTTACTACCTCTAAAATGATCTGACCTCTCAGGCACAATTTGACCTTCGTTGTCGTGGTGCCGTTAAGACCTCATCAAACAAACAAACAACTTGAACAAATATGATAAGCATAGATATTCCCCAAATTCGAGGAACATGAGAGTTCGTCGAATTCAACGAATTGCTCGAACTGGTTACACACCATACAGTACATGTACATGGCCGTACCTTTGTTATGTGTGCCAGGGAGCTATTATTTGTGTATATACAGTGTGCAGTAAATGTGGATTTGTCAGCTTTCAGGCATTGCTACAATTGAAATCTTGTTTTGTGGCTTTCATTATAATTGAATTTTTTGCCAGATTTTTTTCTCGGAGGAAATGTTTTTCTTAAACGAATTTGAAACTCTGGGATCAAAATTCCTGTTGTTCCAAGAACAGTGGTTGTTAAGCAGGAACTGTTCCATGGAAGACCCTGGCATAGGACAGGGTGCCAGTGACTAAAAAGGACAGTGGCAAGGAACATGCAACAAAGCCACTGGAGGGGGACGGGGGCACTTTAAATATAAATAAAAGGGAAATCACTACATCACAAAATGTTCCTGCCTCCTTGTGTTTATCGAACTGCAAACACCATTACAGGAAGGTGTTCAACAATTCTCAAAAGTTATTGTGTACAAAATGTAGAGGATTTGTGGAAAAGGGAGGTAATAAAGGGATGGTTTGCACAAATCTTTGTACCTGCCAATATGCAATATTCTGATATTATTACGTGCAATATATATGGATAATATAATTTTTGTCCCTACAAAATGACACTTGTGGTTATCATCCTGCTAGAACTTAGTGAAGATTGAAGAATTATCTTTACAGATTTTCACCAGGGTGGGATCAATAAAAACATAGAGTTTAAATTAAATCCAATGTGGGACATGCTGTTTAGCATTTCCGACAAACATTCCTATGATGCAGATGGAAGAGGGGGACCGGTGTATTTCTGCCAGGGATGAAAAGTAATTCTTTTTGTTGTTTGATCATTTAAAAGTTTAGTTTTGAAATAATATAATTTTGTACTTCTATGTTTTCATTACTGTACAAGCATGGTATGTATTGTTTGAGTTAATCCAATATGTTTTTATTCAAAATTTTGCATATGGAAAGAATTTGTTTTCTTTCATTAAAAAAATTTGTCTTCTTCAATTTCTTGAGTAAGCAACAGTATGAGGTAAATATGTGCTCTAAAAACATCCTTCATGTAATTGTGTGATGAATAGTACATTAATTGCAAAAATGGGAAGCATATTTACATGTGTTTATTACATTGATATTATTTCTGTCACAGTTTGTTGTGGGAAGAGTTTCGACACCTTTATTCATAATCATGGGAAATTTTATGATTAGTACCAATTATGGTCCCGAATTTCGTTTTCTATTTGTTTTTAAAAATTTGATTTTCAAATATTTGATAGTTAATATAGCTTGAGTTCGCAGTTTGTTTGGTTTTCCTTTTCGGTTCTGATGCGATAGCATCAGGAACCTATGCGGTCATGATGGTGTGTATGTGTATGTATGTGTGTATGTATGTGGGTGTATGTTTTGGTGTATGTATGTATGTGTGTGTGTGTGTGTATATTTGTGACAAGCCAGCTGGTAAACACGATATCTCAAGAATGATACACAAGGTTCATGTCATTTGTGGTACACAGATAGCCCATGCTCCGTAGATGTGCCCTATTGTTTTTGATGGTGATGTCATGCATTTTAATGAGTAGGCGGGGCCTTATGTAAAAATCTTGAAATGTTAATATTTTAACAACCACATGTCTGTTTTGTTTCATATTTGGTCTAGTTATGATGTTAGCTGGAATGTACATGTTCATGATGTAAAAATGTTGAATTTCATTAATATGCATAGTGGGCGGGGCTTTATGATTTTGGTGAAAATAGCTTACAAACACGGTATCTCAAGAACGGTAAATTGGGATTTATGTTATATTTGGTACACAGATAGCCCATGATATGTAGATGCGCCATTTTGTTTTTATGGTGATGTCGTGCATATTAATGAGTAGGTGGGGCTTAATGTACAAATCTTGAAATGCACTTATTTTAATAACCGCATGTCTGTTTTGTTTAATATTTGGTATAATTATGTTGTTTGCTGGTATGTACATGTTCATGATGTAAAAACATTGAATTTCATCAATATGCATAGTGGGCGGGGTTTATGATTTTGCTGAAAAGAGCTTGTAAACATGGTATTTCAAGAACAGTACACTGGATTAATATATAATTTGGTACACAGATAGCCCATGGTCTATAGATGTGCCCTATTGTTTTTGGTAGTAATATCATGTACATTAATGAGTAGGCGGGGCTTAATGTAAAAATCTTGAAATGCTTTTATTTTGACAATCACATGTCTGTTTTGTTTAATATTTGTTAGGGATGTCATGACTGCTAATGAGTTGGCAGGGCTTACTGACAAATTCTTGAAATAGGATAAATGAGCAATCATTTTTGCATCATACTTGCTTTGATGATGTTGTTGATTATTGTGCAAGTGCTAATGTTGTCAACATTGAAATGCATGGTGGGTGTCGCTATGAATAAATAATATGGAACAAATATTTCATGATATGCAATGACATGACAGCTACTTTTGCAAATTAATCAGCTTATAAAAAGCATCGAAACCACAAAACCTTTTGGTTCTGGTTTAACTTTGAAGTTTTTTTAGTTTATGCTGTTTGAATTTTGAACTTTTCACTCGCTTCACATGCCAGAGGAGAATATGTAACAGTTCATTTATGTGTTTAGAAATGTAATCTACAATCGGCTGTCATTAAATAATTGCATTCCCCCCAAATTTTGAGCCTTAGTGTGAACACTGCTGCACATGCTATAATTTAAAGGTATATGGATGTGCAGCAACAATTTTTCATAAATTAATACAAATACCTTCATGAAATCAGACAATTAACATTTTCTTTAAAAAACGATCTCAAGAAGTGAAAAAATCCAGCATACTTTGAGGACTTCGAATGGTAAAAAATTGAAAGGCTAATTGCAACATTGTTTTGGTGACATACCTGTAGCTTGTGATCACTTTACTCTGTGTGCTCTTAGAGGGATTTCATCACACGACTCTAACTCAACTGGACTCCATTTTGCAGGGCAGCGGAGTCATTGCGATTCACACGTCTTCACACAGCTCAGTCACATCACATGTACAACAAACATACTACAAACTAACCTACCAGTACCAGTTCAGCGAATTTTACTGATTGCAGTTTTTTCTCGCTTCTGATTTTTCTTCATATTTTCTTTAAGTAAGTTATATTTTTACAGGGTATACTATGAGTAACTTTAACATTAATGCCATCTGATTGTTCATTAAACTCGGACAAAGCCTACATACCTGATATAAAGTGCTCGCTGCAAATCCTAGTGTGTAAAGCCTACTGTAGGTTGAAAGCTGTTGCATCGTACAGCAGAAACCCACTTCGAACGTTGATCAGGATCAGATGGAAATTGAGAAAATGTCTTTTTATTCCCCCCGCACACATCTATTAGTGTAACCAATGGCACAGCAACATACCAGCATAATTATCTTACAAAAATAATCTTCTATAACAACATGCAAACGTATCTTAGTATGTAATTAACTGTACAGCAGACGACAGTGGTTTTGACCGACAAAATGGCGATGTAAACAAAGTCACATGACATCAGCTGAAACACCCTAATACATTGTATGTGTTTCGCCATTTGAAACTACGAAATGGAGGCGGAAAAGGTGGATGATAGGTTTAGTTCAGAAAGCTCTGAAATCAGACAGGACTTTGAGTTTGAAGGAGAAAACCTTATTGAAGGTGAAATTATTAAAGTATGAACATTTTTTTGTTCGGGGAAGGGTTCATTGCATATTGTATTGTTACATTGTTTATGTTTTGAAATAGTGACAAATATACTTAGGTTCATTAGGTACGTAAGTAATACTTTGTTTTTGAATAGTAAAGGATTTTTACACCTGTATTTACCAAACATTGAAATTCTAAAATGCCCAAAAATATTTGTTTGTTGTATTTCTGTTATTTTGTGTTTTGATCAGGTTCAATTCAAGGATAGAATTTCTTGTTTTTAAAAGTTAAAACTGTCAATAATGCATTCAGAAAATTACTGCACATCATTGTTCACATAATGTGTTTAGATACTAATATATTAGTAATAGAAAAAGAGAAAAAAACTTTTTAATTGTACTCGATTTTCGTAACTTGTTTTTCGCTATATTTGACATGTTCATTCATTACTATATCAAAGCAACTCATAGAGCTTCCATGAACTTTTCAATGTACAACACATAGGCTATACTGAAATAAAGTCAACAAAAATTAGAAGCAATAGATTTCTTTCCTTAACATTGTCTGGAAATGATTATTTTCAAATAAGCTGTCCAAAGATCAGTAATCTTTTTGCTCCTAAAATTATTTTGTATTACTTGAAAAAGTAAAATCTTACAGCTCCACTGGAGTGTTAATTCAAGTGTGTGTTTGATTGCCTACAGCTCTACAGGCCTCTTTGTCAACCCTCCAGTGCATTCATGATCTTCCGTTTTATGAATCGAGGGATCAAAAAATGTTAATTTCATGAGGTATTTTGTGATATACCAGAAAGAGGTATTTTGTGATATACAGAAATATGAATTTATTGAATGAAGTATGTTGTGTGAAGAATTGCTGTATGAGTTTCTGTGATGCGAATATTTTTATTTCCTGAATTTTTTTGGCTGTCAGTTTGTTAAGGGTCTATGTCATAGCATTTCTAAGCAATTTTTATTTGTCGACATAGGTGGATGTAAGAGTTTTGGTTGGAGGGGGAAAATCATGATGGGGGGGAGGGGGTGGAGTGAACATCTTTTTATTTATACTTATAATTCAAGCATGTTTGTATTATTTTGTTACAAAAATAATAATGAACAGATCTTTGTGAGGGAGGAGGGGGTAGGGGGCAAGTGCATCCCTTTACCCCTATGGCAAGCTGCTCATGTAGGCTGACCATCATGAACTTCTGGTCTAAAGCTTGCCCTCCTACAATTTCTTTTTGAAATTTAAACTGAGGCATGTCATGGATCTCAGAGATGCATATCGTGTACATCTGCTTAAAAATCATGCAGATATGCCTACTTTCCTCCTTGCTATGAAAACACATTTTATATACCAGCTGCACTTATGGTTCAGAGATTAATTGGTTCTGTAAACAATTTATCCAAGCAATATTTATATTTACCGTCCATGAGTGACATCAAAGGTCAATGGTGGTCAATTGTTTTTTTACTGAACCGCCCGAAAATGGCCAAAAACAGTGGTTGGGGAATAAAGGAGATGTACACAACATGTGATCTGGTTTCAGTAGTCCTTTAAAAAATAATAATAATAATAATAATTTAACAGCAATGTTTTTGCCTGGTGTTGTATGTCAAAGCAGATAAATAAAAGACCAATATTCTTCACTGCGCTATATTTCAGTCACTCAGTCACTGTGATTAAAATATTAAGTAGTCTATGGACAATTACTTAAGTTTTGGTTAATTTTGTATTGAAAAACAGTCATTGTGTTGAGTACCTTTCAGGACAGAATCACATTCGGTTATTTTCTTGCCAGAAATGAATTGTTTTGATCTTGTGTGATACCGGAGATTTGCCAGAAATGAATTGTTTTGATCTTGTGTGATACCGGAGATTTGCCAGAAATGAATTGTTTTGATCTTGTGTGATACCGGAGATTTGCCAGAAATGAATTGTTTTAATCTTGTTTGATACTGGAGATTTGCCAGAAATGAATTGTTTTGATCTTGTGTGATACCGGAGATTTGCCAGAAATGAATTGTTTTGATCTTGTGTGATACCGAGATTTGAAATTCTTAGGGTCTGAAAATGGATTGTTTGGAAACTTTCAGGGAATGAATTTATTGAGCACATTCACATTGAAAAGTTTCAACTAATTCTCAACATACATGCCCCTAAAACATCCCCACCCTTCCAAATCTGTCCTTTCCCTGTTCCAATATACCAAATTTGATTACACGTAAGCATCCCAATAAAACATATAATAAATTTGATCAAAATTCTCCCATTGCTTCTTGAGATATGATGATAACAAATAGATCAACAAATGGAGGAAACAACGAATGGCAACTCACTTGCACAGAGCGAATGACTTTACCTTTTCTGTGTAAAAAAAAAAAAAATCACTAAAACACAGGGTTTGCACTAGCTTTGAATTTTTGGGAGGGAAATTCCCTCTTTCAGAATGTTTTGGTAGGGATTTCAGAATATTGATAGGGAATTTCCCTATTAATATAATAATAATCATATAATTTCCTAATTTTTTTTATTGATTAGGGATTTTTTTTTTCATAGGCAGACGATGCCAAAAATAACCTTTAAACTTTTTTTTGAAAACTTCTTAATTTATATATTTCCCCGTAAGTTGCATAAATATTGTGGCTGTGTATTTACGTTTATCGACCTAAACATTTAAACGACTGACCTTTGACCTCAAGTTTTGCGAATATGAGGAAAATTTTGAAATACCATAAGACCCTCTGACACCTACCAACATGCTGTGTATGAAGCTTTTTAGAGCAATAAATAAGAATCATCTTTGCAAAACAAAAATTGATTTTATATGCCATGATACCTAATACTTCTTTAACTACGCTTTAAACACCCCCTTTCCACCCCTTCCCCTTCCCTTCCCCTCCTCGGCAATCTATGCAAATTCCCATACCTTCAACTGCACACGGCCAAAGTAACAGCTCCCTGGCCATTGTAGTACATGGCTGAGTTCTTATTACTAAGCAGCTACCATGCTGAAGAAACTGACTGTAATTAGTTTCGTGATGGCCTCCTCATATATTGCTCAAAACATTCCAGAATTGAAATGAAGTTCCCGGATGAGGCTAAACCCGGATTTTTTTGCATGCTTAAAAACTTTGATCCAACTCAGTTGGAAGACTTGAGATTCTTTTGTTACGAAAATGACAATGCAATTGGCGAAGAATATCGCGTGACACGTGTGCAAATCAATGAAGCTTACTGTTTATTTGAAGTACCTTTGGTGCAAAGAGATTTCATGTATAATTGCTAAAATTCATATCATTAACTAGAGGCCTAATGTTATCACTGAATGCTAAGTACGGATTTGAACACTTGTCTTAGCCAGCAGCTCTTGGTAATTGTGCGCAACCATCCCGCATTGCTTCTAATTTTTGTGCGATTCTTGCAATTGCGTTGCTAATGCAAACCCTGCTAAACCGAATGACAGTGAGGGTCCTACTAAAATAAATGACAACTTAACCTAACCTTAACCTAAACCCTAACCCTATTTTGTCATTCATTTTCTTGGAGTGTAACTCAATTGTCATTGTGCAAAATAAATTAACTGTCATTCGGATTCTTCAGACTCACTGTTTGTGTGTATTTCATGTCATTCGTTTTAGTCTTACCCAAAAACAAGCTCTGTCCTACTTCATGATTGGGGGATAGCTGAAGCAAATTTTGAAAATAAAAAGAATTTGACATCGTACGTGTGTTATAAAATGTTTTAAGATATCCTTTAAGTTCATGGTCAAGTATGAAATATGCATTGCTCTTGTCAATCATTCTTACCATCCATAATGTTTATTCTGTTTTGGTGAGTAACTTTCAACTTATACAAACAAAGAACTTCTCCCGAACTTCTCTCTCTTCAGCCGAACAAAGAACAAATCTGTTGCAGGGAACTCCCAAGTTGCAGTTTTCACTCAGCAGATTGCTAACGAGCATGATTTGAATGTAAATTAACTTTTGAGTTTGCAGCTAATGAGCTCATGCAATGCAAACTCGGCTCAAGTTGCTTGAGGCTTTGAAAGCTTCTTTACTCTCTTTATTACCTTGGATTGGAAATCCATAATTAGTGTTTGTGTTTGAAATTGTGTGGACAGATAGATATGAAATAATCACTACATTTTTGTTGTTGTAGAGATGTCTACCAACTGTGGTGTAGCGGTTGTCATACATGTCTACAGACCACGAGGCCCTAGATTCAAGCCTGGGTTGGGTAGACACGCCAGTGCACCACAACTAATTATCAAAGGCCGTGGACATTGACTTGGTTGTCGAAGTTATGTCTGTCCGTACGTCGTACCTGTGTTTTCGTCCGGGTCGTATTAAGCGTTTCGTGATAGCATCGTTACTATCATAACCGAATACGCAGGCGACGACCCCGTCATTGTAATTGTGTATTCACTCGTCGTCGTTTTTTTTTGAGCAGAGGGGGTACTTGATCTTCAAATTTGAATGTCTCATTTGTTCTTATGTTGTTATGATAGTGGTTTTGTAATGTTGCTGTTATGTAGTATATGTGAACGCTCATTAATAGTGAGTGCACTAGAACACCGCATCATTTTACTTGCTCATTAATAGTGAGCACTAGAACACTGCATCATTTTACTTGCTCATTAATAGTGAGTGCACCAGAACGCTGCATCATTTTACTTGCTCATTAATAGTGAGTGCACTAGAACACTGCATCATTTTACTTGCTCATTAATAGTGAGTGCACTAGAACACTGCATCATTTTACTTGCTCATTAATAGTGAGTGCACTAGAACGCTGCATTATTTTACTTGCTCATTAATAATGAGTGCACTAGAACACTGCATCATTTTACTTGCTCATTAATAGTGAGTGCACTAGAACACTGCATCATTTTACTTGCTCATTAATAGTGAGTGCACTAGAACACCGCATCATTTTACTTGCTCATTAATAGTGAGTGCACTAGAACGCTGCATCATTTTACTTGCTCATCAATAGTGAGTGCACTAGAACACTGCATCATTTTACTTGCTCATTAATAGTGAGTGCACTAGAACGCTGCATCATTTTACTTGCTCATTAATAGTGAGTGCACTAGAACACTGCATCATTTTACTTGCTCATTAATAGTGAGTGCACTAGAACGCTGCATCATTTTACTTGCTCATTAATAGTGAGTGCACTAGAACACCGCATCATTTTACTTGCTCATTAATAGTGAGTGCACTAGAACACTGCATCATTTTACTTGCTCATTAATAGTGAGTGCACTAGAACGCTGCATCATTTTACTTGCTCATTAATAGTGAGTGCACTAGAACGCTGCATCATTTTACTTGCTCATTAATAGTGAGTGCACTAGAGCACTGCATCATTTTACTTGCTCATTAATAGTTAGTGCACTAGAACGCTGCATCATTTTACTTGCTCATTAATAGTGAGTGCACTAGAGCACTGCATCATTTTACTTGCTCATTAATAGTGAGTGCACTAGAACGCTGCATCATTTTACTTGCTCATTAATAGTGAGTGCACTAGAATGCTGCATCATTTTACTTGCTCATTAATAGTGAGTGCACTAGAACGCTGCATCATTTTACTTGCTCATCAATTATACATGCCAATCCACCCTTTCTAACATGCCAACACATCCTGACCAACATCCCACCGCACCCTGCCATAGCATACAATTCCACCCTGTCCCACATGACCTCATCTTAATTCCTTCAGCTACTTTATCATCATGTCATCTTGTACCTCACATTCTGCTTAATGTTTATATTTCCCAAATCCCTAATTTAACATTCTTTAGAAGCAAGGAAACTTTTATTTGTTTTTTTATTGATTGCAAGACAAACATTTTGATTGCTATTCATGTCAGGAATGTCGATATCATAGAAAAAACTAGAAATGTGAAGTTAGTAAGTCATGAGCTTTTTTTTTTTGATCTCAGATCAAACATATTGCAGCAAATGCACACTATACCTCACCATTAGGTGTGAACAATGCTCTTCACATATACAGTATGATCATTTGTTTAAGCAAAATCATATCCACTTTAATTCAAGAGATACCACACATACAAATATTTTCATTGTTCTGCAAATGGGTTAATTATTATGCTTGTAGAATTCCCCAATGCTCAACTGAACAGTACCAATGCCCTCTACCACTGAACCAAATAGCAAGTTATTATCTCAGGTTAAGTATTTTGTACACATGTCTATTGTTATGCAAATAACCTACTTAATATGCACACTATACCTCACCATTGAACGTAGACAATGCTCTTCACATATATGATCATTTGTGTAAAACAAAATTCCCACTCCCACTTTAATTTATGAGATATAGATACAAACATTTTCATTGTTATGCAAATAATCATAATCCATAAATTTATATAGCGCACACTTCCATCTGCCAATCTTCAGTGGCGCTTTACAAATAAAACATCAATGCAATGACAAAACAAGAATGTTAGCCGATCTACCAGCGCAACGGGACCGAAATAAAAATAAATACAAAATATGAGATACCACTAAAATTGATTGAAAAGTAAGTTTTCAAATGACGCTTAAAACATTTACGGACTGACTGAGCAAGTTTAATATAATCTGGTAGGTCATTCCACCATGTCGGTTCCATTACACTGAAAGAACGACCAGCAAAAGTGTTACGTTTGATAAATTGTACAAATAACGTTTTATATGAGGTAGTCGACCTTGTGTTCTGTCTATTAGGTATATCAATTAATAGATCCTTCAAGTAATTTGGTGCCTGGTTATTTACACACTTGTACACTAGAGTAAGTACCTTATGCTGGATTCTCAATTTGACTGGAAGCCAATGTAAGATTTTGAGGCATTCTTTACTGCTATGATATTTTTGTTTGTCCAGAACTGTTTTGGCCGCAATATTTTGTACCTTCTGAAGTTTGTTCAATTCACACTCCGGAAGTCCTATAAAGATTGCATTTACACAGTCTATGTATGACAGCACTACCCCAGACATTAGTGTGGTGCAAGCATCCTGCGTAAGGTACTGGCGAATTTGTTTGATTTTGTATATGCCCCACATTGCAGTTTTATATTTTTTTGCAACGTGTCTCTTGAGAGACATCTGACCATCCACCCACGTTCCAAGGTATTTCATTTCATTTGATTTTTTAACGCATTCCCCATTAATATTGATTACATCAATTTTGCATTTTGATATTTGCCTTCTGGATCCCAATTGAATAAACTTCGTTTAAGATGAATTCATTTTCAGTCTGTTTGCGTCCATCCATTTCTTAATATCTGTACACAGATTTTCAAGGATATGGATGGAGTCACTCTCTCCTAGTGTAGTAGGATCGTAGGCCAACTTAAAGGTATGATTATCTGTGAAAGCATGTAGATCAACTCAATCAGGAATTACGTTTTGCAGTGTACTAGCAGCATAACTCGAGTACAAAACTGGTCCAATACAGCTCCCTTGTGGGACTGAGAATTCAAGCATATGGTGACTTGAATACTTTTTGCCGACATTGAGAATACAGTCCTTAGGTCTTAAATAGTTCTCGAACCAGTACAACGCCTTGCCCATTAGACCATACTTTGCAAACAGCACCTTCAATAAAATGTTATGGTCCACGGTATTGAAGGCCGCGCTAAGGTCAATAGCTATTAAAAGTTTCACGTTTTGGTTCTTCATATTCCACAAGATGTCATTCATCAAATTCACAAGTGCAGTCTCGCAATTAAATTGCTGCGATAGGCAGACTGGTAATCAGGGATCGACAAATATAGGTCGCAGTGCTGCTTAAACTGTGAAAGAACAGCCTTTTCTAGTACTTTTGATAGTAATGGCAGGTTTAAAACCGGTTTATAGTTGCTAGGGACCAGATCCAGGCCATGTTTTTTAAATAATATTCTAATTATGACAGTCTTCCATTTACTTGCCTCAAATAAGTATTCACTATTCTTGTTATGGCTGGTAACACTGCCGGCAACAAGGAAGGATGTCTGTACGATATCACTTTCGCAGGATTTTGACTGCATTTTCAAAATGATTCTTTCCACATCATCTTCCAACAGTGGGTTAAATTCCTTTAGAAGTGGAACAGTTAACAACTCCGGTTCATATGTTGTTTTGTTTGATAAGTCATCAGTGAATACTTATCTTATCTTATACTTATCTTATCCATGAAAAAGGTTGCAGTTTCATTTGCCCAGTCCTCTTCAGTTTTTCCGCGAGGCAAAGGGACCTCGTTCTTTGTTCCAGTTAAATTTGCAACTAACTTGTACAATTCCTTGATTTTTCCCTTACACTGAACAGCCTTATTTGAAATTACACATTTCTTTGTATCCCTTAGCTTGTTGTTATATTCATTTCTGGAGATTGTAAATGTTTTCCATTGATGAGGCTCTTTGTGTATCCTCCATATCTTTTCAACCAATTAGCATAGCAGTTTTTAACTGTTTGATGTTATCAGTAAACCATGGTTTTGGTGTCCTCACTTTTTTTCTTCTTTCTGGTGCATGTTTATTCGATGCAATTATAAAGTCCTGATGTAAGGTATCGACTAATCTATTGATATCCATATCTGGTTTAGAAGAGTCAATGAAATCATCCATAAATTGATGGAGGTTGACTTGTTTTCAATTTCCGGTTTGATAGTGATTAATTTCCTCACCATGTTAGCCTTTGATATATTAATTATGTATTCACTAGAACAGTGGTCCGAGATAAGATAAAGGGTCCAGAAATGCATGTAGTGATATTTAGCTGAGAACTAACTTCTCCAAACAGCAGATTAATCGTATGCCCCCAGCTATGTGTGTAAAAATGGACAAATTGTTCCAATCCCAATGCAGTCATGGCTGATATAAATTGTTCAGTATCAGTGTCATTTGTGTTATTGACGTGAATGTTAAAATTATCGGTTATAAGTAAGTTTTTATATGTTGTAACAATATCTGTTAGTAACTCTGTTATTTCACCAATAAAAAAACTGATGGTAGTTTTGTTTGTATTTGAATAGGGAGGTCTATAAATTCCCATTAAATAGAATGTGGAATTGTTAGTCTTAATTTTCAAGATCGCGTATTGAAATGACTCCAGTTCATTTTCCACTTTATTATCTACTTTAATTCCTTCCCTAAAAAGGCCTGCTAAACCTCCACCTTTCCTTCCTGATCTATTTGATGTTATCAATTTGAACCCATTGTTGGTTAGATCACAACTAGCACATCATTCACCTCGGAATTAGCAATCCAGGTCTCACTAATTACACTAATGTCAATACTACTGTCCAGAATATAGTTCCGAATCAATTGATCTTTATTCTTGATTAATCTTGCATTGAGAGTACATAATTTAAGGTTAACCATGTGTTGAATTTCTTTCTCAATAGGTTTGATATAAATCAAGTTACTTAGATTTGCATTCCTCAAAGCAATCTTCTCACTGTATTTCACGCCTCCTTTTTACCTCTTTTTCTATTCAGCTTTAAATCTCTTATCTTTACATGAAGGCCAGGTGGCAGCTTCCTTTAAACATTATTGTGTTGAACCATTTCACGTAGAGAATAGAGGAATTTTCTTAAATAGATAAGTCTATTGTTTGAGCATATAATCTCTTGTTATGGTGGACTGGTTTGTTCCCCGCCATTTTCCAACCTGATGTATACAAGATTCGTTTTTCTTCCCATAAAATCCTTTAATATAAAAATTAACACCAAAAAGTTAAACAGTTTAAAACCCATAGTGTGTACTTACAGTTTGACATAATCCACATCACATAATTCACCAAAAAACAAAAAAAGAAGTCTTGTATAATCCAAGAAAAAGTGACGTTGCCTATCACGAAGCACTTTTCGCAGAACTGGCTAGCATGAAATGATTACGTATAAAATGAGATGTACAATTGAATCCAGGTTTCTGTCCAAATATTCAGGCCTAGTCAGTGCGAGGCAAAACAGCAGTATAAACTTGAGCTACATTACTCCCTCAGTTTGTTAAGTCCAAACAACTTCGGCAAAAAATGCAAAACTCGATAAAATCTAAAAGAGAGGTTGTGATGATTGTCGCCTCAAATGGCGCCAGATCAGATATCTTATATTATGCAAATACCGTATTTTCTCTAATAAACGCCCCCCTCCAATAAACGCTCCCCCCGTCATTTTTCATACTTTCAGGATGTAACAACGTACGTTTAACTTACCGAATGTGACTTGAAAAGGCTGTAAGTCGAACGTAACCAAGTGGAAAATATGCAAAGAGTATATTCCATTAAAAATCCATGCACAATAATGCTAAAAACACAAAAATCGCTTAAAGAAACTAATATCATAGGCCTAAAAGAAATTGCCGTTCTTTTGTAAGTTACATTTTTTTCTTCATACTTTACCCTCGAATGAACGCCCCCCTGTTTTCCAAATGCAACGCCCTGGGGGCGTTTATTAGAGAAAATACGGTAAGCTAATTAGTATGCACACACAACCCCAAATCATGCTCATTTGAAAAGTACCCATTTCCTCTACCCCTGTAACAAGTACCAAGTTATTATCTAAAGTTAAATATCTATGCGAAAGTTTATTGTTATGCAAAAAACCTAATTAATATGCACATTACATCTCACCATTAAGTGTAGACAATGGTCTTCACATATATGATAATTTGTACAAACAAAATCACCACTCCCACTTTAATTTAAGAGATATTATAGATACAAATATATTCATTGTTATGCAAATAAGCTAATTAGTATGCACACACAGCTCCCAATAAAGCTCACTTGAACAGTACCCCTTTGCCAAGTTACGTGAATGTACACCATTCATAACTTAAGTTTGTGCTCATGAATGTTAAATATTTTGTACGAAAGTCTATTATGCAAATAACCTAACTAATGTGCACACTTCACCTCAATATTAAGTGTAACAATGCTCTTCACATACTGTATATGAGAATTTGTGCAAACAAAATCCACACATCCATTTCAATTTAAGAGATATCATAGATACAAATATTTTCATTGTTATGCAAATAAGCCAATTAGTGTGCGCACACAACCCCTAATCATGCTCACTTGAACAGTACTCCTATGCCAAGTTACATGAACGTACACCATTCATAACTTAAGTTATGAAAACTTTAACCAAAAATGTAACCATAACTTTAACGTGACAAATATTTGCATTGTTATGCAAATAAGCTTATTAGTTTGCCCACACAACACCCCCAATCATGCTCATTTGAACAGTACCCATGTCCTCTACCTATGCCAAGTCAATGAATGTACACCATTCATAAGTTATTAAAACTTTAACAAAAAACTTTAACAAAAAACTTTAACCTGACAAATTTTTTCATTGTTATGCAAATAAGCTAATCAGTATGCACACACAACCCTCCAATCATGCTCATTTGATCAGTACCCATGTCCTCTACCCATTTGCCAAGTCACATAAATGTACACCATTCATAAATAAGTTATGAAAACTTTAACCCAAACTTTACCTAAAGCAGACACCGAGGATAGCAGAGTAGCTGCTACTATTCTTCGAATAGTCTTCGAATAGTCGAGCTAAAAATGTATACAAGCCTCTTACATCTCAAAAACTATTTGTAAACCGAGTGGGGAGGTGAAATGGGGGAGGTGATATGGGGAAGGTGGAATGGGGAGAGGTGGAATGGGGAGAGGTGGAATGGGAAGAGGTGGAATGGGGAGAGGTGGAATGGGACGGGAGGAATGGGAGAGAGGTGGAATGGGGAGAGGTGGAATGGGGAGAGGTGGAATGGGGAGAGGTGGAATGGGGGAGAGGTGGAATGGGGAGAGGTGGAATGGGAGGGGAGGTGGAATGGGAGGGGAGAGGTGGAATGGGAGGGGGGAGAGGTGGAATGGGAGGGAGGAGAGGTGGAATGGGAGGGGAGAGGTGGAATGGGAGGGGAGAGGTGGAATGGAAGGGGAGAGGTGGAATGGGAGGGGAGAGGTGGAATGGGAGGGGAGAGGTTGAATGGGAGGGGGAGAGGTGGAATGGGAGGAGAGGTGGAATGGGGGAGAGGTGGAATGGGAGGGGAGGGTGGAATGGGAGGGGAGAGGTGGAATGGGAGGGGAGAGGTGGAATGGGAGGGGGTGGAATGGGAGGGGAGAGGTGGAATGGGAGGGGAAGAGGTGGAATGGGAGGGGAGAGGTGGAATGGGAGGGGAGAGGTGGAATGGGAGGGGAGAGGTGGAATGGGAGGGGGAGAGGTGGAATGGGAGGGGAGAGGTGGAATGGGAGGGGAGAGGTGGAATGGGAGGGGGAGAGGTGGAATGGGAGGGGGAGAGGTGGAATGGGAGGGGAGAGGTGGAATGGGAGGGGGAGAGGGTGGAATGGGAGGGGAGAGGTGGAATGGGGGGAGAGGTGGAATGGGGGGGAGAGGTGGAATGGGGGAGGAGGTGGAATGGGGGGGGAGGTGGAATGGGGGGAGGAGGTGGAATGGGGGGAGGAGGTGGAATGGGGGGAGGAGGTGGAATGGGGGGAGGAGGTGGAATGGGGGTGGTAGGAAAATAATTTTGTAACATTATTGGAAATGTTGAAAGAAATTGGCAACATTTGCATAAATTTGTAGGAAATCGAAGAAAATTTATAGAAAATTGAAGCATATTGTACGAAAGTGAAGGAAATTTCCTAAAAATTAATATTTCTTAGGAATAGTACAAGAATTGTGAAGGGAATCTGACTCTTCCAAAACAGTAATTGTCCCCTCCCCAATAAAAAATATTGGGGGCTTGCTTCCTATGCTATTGAAGCTTTTGCAAAGAGTTTCACTCAGAATTTTATGTTGGTTCACATACTGTATGTAAAAACTGCTACATGTCACTAGACCTTTAGCATACCACAATATGTATAATGAGCATGTATTGTACATTTTGTATTGCTGCAGGTGATTCTTTTACTACCAAGGAAGATCTTCATTTAAGGTCTCAGAGATGGAGCTGTGATACGTACACAAGAGAAATTGGACTTGGAACTCATCTCAGTAGAGTCTTCTTTTGACCAAAGTGGGCAGGTGAGATTAAATTTTGATAAGCAAACGATACATGACAACATTAAAGCAGTTGAACATATACCATGCTGCCTTTTTACACAGTTGTAGCTCTGACTGAAGTTAAAATGTCTTAACCCAAATCTTGTTTTGATCGAATCCATGGAAGTGTTGAACTTAAAGTGAGATTTCACACAAATGTTAAAAGCTTTGTGGTGATAATAACAGTGAAAATACCATATACCAGGGATATGTTACTTTCTCAGTTTGAGCAGGGATATAGCGTATGGAATGATGTGTTGTGTTTTACTACAACCATCTGTCTCCCAACAAATCAATTCAAAGTTGTTGGCAAAAATTAGTTTCAAACTGGATGAATAAACACTTTTAATGACTTTTGTTTAAACAAAATTTAGTTTTCAAAATCCATTGAATATCTAACAAAATGATAACATGGTTGTAGAATTTATGTGCACATTAGCTTTCTCCTTCACCCTACTCTAGCTGTAAGAGGGTAAGATAAGATGTGATGAACATTCAATACCTAGAAATTCTGGTGTTTGAAAAAGTAAAATGTTGACACTAACAAAGTGTTTTCGTAACTTGAGGAATATAGGCTACATTCCATATATAGTACAAAATCACTTCAGCTTGTAAAGAGGTATTTACTTTCCTTCCATTAAAAGCCATACAAATGAGCTACTTAACTTCTTTAATAGGGCATGCATGATGTGTTCCTTGTATAATGAGAAGAAAATTTTAAATAGAATCTCAAAGGAAGTTGTGATCGTGCACATACCATTAGTAGAAGTTTGCCAACATTTCAAGAATGTTGATGCTCAGATGTCTTTTTGAACTAAACAGCTCTGAAATTCAGGAAAGGATGATCAAGAACAGAAAAGCTGCTTCTTCAGAACAGTTGAAGTATACCATTAAATTACCACAGTTTGTGTTACATTAAAGGATTAGTTCAGTGGTCAAGCATGTCCATTGTATATGAAAGAGGACTTCAAAAGAAACAAAATGATGAAGAAACCACTGCAAAATCCTATTCCGTTAAGGAGATATTCAAGTTTAAAGTTTGGTATCATTTCTGTAGAAACCACTGAAATAAAAATAGTTGTGATGGCACAGCCTCAGATTCCTCAAAATCTTTATGTATTTTAAAGAAAGTTTATTTGATTTTTTCACTATTTAAATTATTTTCCTCAAACTTTCTTCAGGTGGTATATTATAAATACCCTTACTACATTCAGTTTTACTACTTTTTGTGACATATCCCATGGTTTTAAGCCACAGAATCGCAGGACAAAATATGATAGAATACATAAAGACTTTGAGGAATCTGAGGCTATGACATCACAACTAGTATGATTTCAGTCATTTATACACATATGATACCAAACGTTAAACTTAAATATCTCCTTAACGGAATAAGATTTTTATGTTTCTTTTGAATGATCAACATTTCTTAATCACCATTTTGTTTTGGAAAAGAAAAATGCAAAAAGCTTTAATGGGTAACCATCCAGTCTTTATATAAGATAAAACACGGGGACCTAAAAGTGACCCACTGGTCTCATCACCTTAAGCATACAGTATAGTGGGGGACATAGCATGGCACAACATAGGGTTGGAATAGGTCTTGTACTTTTTACTTTAGATTGGTGCAAATTTGTATTTATTTGACGTGTGACCCATGACCTCAAATTTTTTAAATTTTTGTTAGAACGGTAAACCCTACCCACCTATGCAATTTGTTAAGATACCAAGTAATTCCTTCAAAAGATACAGCCACCATCAAAAACTAGTTTCATTTGACCCTCAACCTTAGTACCCCAAAACCTTGGAGACAAAAGTTTTGGGCCAGGGGTACCCGTCCACCAATTTTGGTTCATGTGTGTATTACAGTTACTGAGTTATAAGTGACACAAAATTGATTTTTGCACACGAACACACACACACACAAGTACACCCACCACATACACGGATAGATGCAAACATCACTAAATATTTCCTTTTCCAAAGACATATGACCCCTAACACCTAATATGAGGTCATCATATGAGACCCCCCTGGTGGGTTCCACCAGCCTTCCTAATATTAGGGGGGTGGCCATGTAGTGTAGGGAGCTATTTGCCTATACAGCAAAGTGACTACAATATATCATCCCCACATATATGGGCTGATAAGATAATTAGCAAGAACTTTTTAAAATTTACTGAAACTCAAGAAAAAGGGCCACCAAAGTTGTTATAAATGGATCAGTTTTCATATATAACTTATGGAATTTCAAGGCCTACAGTATAGCAGGTTTAAAGGAAAGGTATCATCCCATAAACATGGTCCGAAGTGTGCGCCGCCGTGCTGGTAACAGCACTTCAGGTTTTCAATTTTTTCCCATTGATAGCGAGAAATCGGCGATGTTATCGATCACTCATTTACCGGACTGAACATAGGGCCCAATCAATAATGAAAATTGAAAACTGGAAGTGACATGACGGTGGCGTTCTCTTCTACATTTATGGGATGATACCTTTTCTTTAACTAAACAACAATGGTCGTCAAAAGTTTACAGTATTCATGAGATGTTTTCATGATTTGTATACATTTAGATAATTAGTTTTGTGGTCTTACATGCCTGCCTACTGTTTGTAAAATAGAAGAAACAAAACTGAAGAAACTTCTGTTGGTGTTTTTTTCCACAATGACGAAAGAACACACAATTACAATGATAGTGTGCGAACTGTGTAAATCAAGGATAGCAAATGCCATCCATGCAACGCTAAACGCCTAAGAACACAAGTACAACATATGAACACCATAACATTGACAACCAAGTCAATGTCCACGGCCTTTGATAACCAGTTGTGGTGCACTGGCGTGTCTACCCAATCCAGGTTTGAACCCAGGACTTTGTGGTCTGTTGACAAGGATGATAATTGCTACACCATAGAAGAATTTTGTTTCATCAAGGAGATTGATATTGAAAGAGTTAATTCAGTGGTCAAGCTAGTTCATCTTCTATGAAAGAGGACTTCAAAATAAACGAAACGGTGAAGAAAGCATTCAAAAATCTTATTCCGTTAAGGAGATATTCAAGTTTAAAGTTTGGTATCATTTCTGTAGAAACGACTGAAATCAGACTAGTTGTGATGTTATAGCCTCAGATTCCTCAAAGTCTTTATGTACTTTAATGAAAGTTTTTTTTCCTTCACTGTTTAAATTATTTATCTTCAAACTTTCTTCAGGTGGTATATTATAAATACCCTTCCTAGATTCCGTTTTACTACTGTTTTTGGGACATATCCCATGGTTTCTAAGCCACAAAATCGCAAGACAAAATATGATAGAATACATAAAGACTTTGAGGAATCTGAGGCTATGGCATCACAACTAATCTGATTTCAGTCGTTTCTACACACGTGAAACCAAACTTTAAACTTAAATATCTCCTTAACGGAATAAGATTTTTGAATGCTTCTTCACCATTTTGTTTCTTTTGAAGTCCTCTTTTATATTAGATAAACACGCTTGACCACTGAACTAATCCTTTAAAGATGTAATAAATTTCCTTTTACCACTTATAGATACATAATTCCTTCAGATGGCATATAACACTAATACTCGAACATGGTTTTCTGTTTTAATAGTATTCTTCTTCTGCATCCAATGGTCAACAAACCTCAGAAAATATAGTTTTGTATAAAACATTCAAAGGCTCGTAAGGATGTGATGTCGAATGTAGTCTGATTTCAGTCACCTCTAGTTCATCCTTACAAAAGTTTAAACTAAAATTGATCTGCCTGACAGAATACGATTTTGTATGCTTTCTTTATTTCTTGTTCTGTCTTGAAAGATGGAACATCTTTAAACACAAAAAAAAAAAACTTGTTTAATCCTTCTTTAAATGCAATCTAATAAATCTTTCCCTAGGTGTCAATAGTACATTAACCTGATGTTTATCTCATCAATTGCAAATTGAATTAATTTTTCTCAGCGAGTTCTGCGATTCTACAAAAGTATCCTCCATATATGACTTTAATCTTAGCCCAAAGCCATGCATTCTCCCATAGCTGCAAGCCTGAAAGATCTCATATATGGGTGATATGTCACTGGTCATTACCAAGGGTGTTTGTGTACATGCAATGTAATATGACATGCAGGGCTGTCATTGATGTCTGGAGTGTTCAAGTTGGAGAAAGAAATATTGTAAACAAGTCTTCTGCGAGAACAGAGTGCTGGAAAGCATCTTCAGTCACTTTAGCGAGTACACTCTTTTGGTTGTACAGTATTTACTGGTTTGAGTTTTGGAGCAGATCTGGTTCTGGGTGATTAGCATTTTCATGTTTCTTTTTCTCTCACTATTTTTTCCTCATGAAGTGCACAAGGAAATACAGTCGACTTGAGCTTCACGTGCATTTTGTAGGATCATTGTATCAGGATTAGAAGCGAAGTTTATTTGTATTCCTTCTTTTTGTTTTTGTTTGAGAAATGATTTTGAAAGGGCCATCAATCTATTGTCAAAACTGTTATCTGATAAGGCATGAACAAGTGGCAGGGGAGTGACTAAGTACTAAGGCTTAGTAGTGAGAATATTACAGAGTACAAATTGAACATAATTATATTCATAAGAAACTTACTTGTTTGAAAAGTGCAAATTATTGTAAATTCCCGGAGTGGCATCTTTCGTGAACTTTACAAATGTGGATTCTGTCTCTTCAATTTCTGAAGGTGTATTGTTATATCAAACAAACAAACAAATGTGGAGGTCATCTATGGACAATATCCTGTATGGATTTTTCAAGTGTCTCTGTGATTAATGGTGTAGAAATGTAGCTTTCCTGTCAACTTAATGAATAGGCCTAATATCAAATCAAAATATTCAAAGACAAAGTTTCAAAATTTGTTTTTAATTATCAAATGATTCTGTTTTAATTATCAAAGAGGAGAAACAAACAAAAAACTTTGAGGAGGATTATAAGTTTCATCACTTTATGGAAATATAAGCCAGAAAGTCTCTTGCAGGTACAGTACAATAGTTAACCTCATTGTTTACTCCCTTCATATCTTTTCTAGATATATTTATGCTGAGCAGTCAACATGGTTTGTTATGTATACAAGCGTGTGGATGCTTTGAAAATAGACACAGATTTTGATAGAGAAAGATTTAAGCCACAAATTATTTCATGTTTGAACACCTTTGAAACTCCTAATGTATCACCAGTGTTCTAGCCATGTTGAAGATAGCCTGCCTATTTGGACTATTATTAATGCCTGTTGTGACCCCGTTGCGACTACTTTATGTACAGAAGTGATGGTTATTAGGCAGTTTCATACTGTTAGCAGCCAGGAATTTGATTCCATTGGTGTGCAGAAAATCCTTTTATGAAACATTTTATAATGTTTGTGCGACATTTGTGCATAAAAACAGGCTAGCCAGAACACTTGTGTATCACACAGTTAATTAATGTTTTATAATTCAGTGACTGTAATTCCACAACATGCTGCTCAATATGCCTTCGGGAAATATTTTTCCTTGCTTATATTTTTCTGTTTTTCTAGATTCTCACACCCTAAAAAACCTCATCACAATTTATGTAGATTTGTGGGAAGTCTGCAGCTGCTTTGTAAATCTAGTGTTTAGCCATATTGTACCTGTAGCATAGTATCAACGTATGGGGATGGGATGCAGCATCAACATTTTGAGCCTCCAGCCAATTATTTCTAGTTATAGTTCCATGACAGAAATTAATTATTGACTGCATCATTTAAGGAATAAATTAAGTGGTAAATTACTTCATCATACTACTGTATACTGAGTGAGTTACAGTATATAGTTATACAAAGTGTCATACTGTGCCTGCTTATGCCAACATTTGGATGGTTGTTTGCTGCTGTGTTTAATATGCTGTGTCTGTAGTTTGAATACGGTTTTCCTCATTTGTTCACCTTTGCACATGGTAATTGTTCTTCTGCTTTGTTGTGGGGTATCAATGTTTATGGTTAACCCAAATTTGTATGGGCTGCTTTGGATATGAAAGTGAATGATTAATCATGTCAATTAATGAAGGTAAAATATTTCAGTTAACAGTGAGACAGCAGTTTATTGGTTATAACTTATTTCTTTTCTTTAACACAATATTTAAAAAATGAATAGATAAATCTAGGCTGAGCAATAGGAGTTCTCGGGTGAAAATGAGGGTGTCTACTATTTTGCTTCATGCAAGTTAAAGGACTTTGGAAAAAACGTTAAAAAATAACTTGAAGGATTAGTTCAGTGGCCAAGCATGTTTATCTTATATGAAAGAGGACTTCAAAAGAAACAAAATGGTGAAGAAAGCATTTAAAAATCTTATTCCATCAAGTAGATATGTAACTTTAAAGTTTGGTTTCATTTGTGTAGAAACAACTGATATCAGACTATTTGTAATGTCATAGCCTTAAATTCCCTGTAAGTCTTTATGTATTTTATCATATTTTGTCCTGCGATATTTTGGCTTAAAAACCATGGGATATGTCAAAAAAGTAGTAAACTGAATCTAGGAAGGGTATTTATTATATACCACCTGAAGAAAGTTTGAGAAAAAATAATTTAGATAGTGAAAAAATTAAATGAACTTTCTTTAAAATACATAAAGACTGAGGAATCTGAGGCTGTGACATCATAACTAATCTGATTTCAGTCATTTCTACAGAAATGATACCAAACTTTTAACTTTAAACATCTCCTTAATGGAATAAGATTTTTTAATGCTTTCTTTACCATTTTGTTTCTGTTGAAGTCCTCTTTCATATAAAATGGACTTGCCTGACCACTGAACTAGTCCTTTAATTATCCATAAGATATAATTATGATTAATTTCATAGTTTGAATCGAAAGGTTTTCAGTGCCATCACATTGTTAGAATATTCTTGAGACTTAAGAAAAGTGTGCTCTCACTTTTCGGCTGCCAGCTACTTAAAGCAAACAGAAAAGCCTAAATAAAAATGGGGAACCTTGGCAATACAACTTTTGATCATCGGTGGTTGACCTCCTTTGTCAGTTGATTAATTACAGTATTTGTTGACTTTTAATTGCCTACACAGAACTATAATAATATTAATGTAGCAGTATAGTATTCTTGGTATTGTGTTGAATAATTTTTTTCCATCTTCATTGTGCATACATTAAAACAACATTCCAAGATGCCAGCCTTAAATACATGTAAGAAACTAAATACCATACTTATTTCAACACAATTGAAGGTTGTTCTTCTATGGAAGAGGCATATTAAAGTCTGGTTCTTTTCTGTTTAATGACCATTGCTGAAAGCATAGAGATACTATTCCCAAATAGTATCTTTAGCTGAAAGTAAGCTGAGAGTTTCAAGTCTTATGTCATGCTCTGTTGTAATGTTTTTGATTACTGTGACGGAATGTAGTACATTTGAACACTAAAGATCTATGGACAGACCTACAACAACTTAAAGGAATATTCCCATGCTTTTTTGTACAATTCTATTTGAAAGAGTGCAACTTTTAGAGCCAATTTGGCCCAAAAATCAGGTTGATATCATATTCCGTTTAGGAGATATGGATTTTTAAAGATATCCCAATTGCATTTTAAAGTTTTTTGTACAGTATGATGAATATGTGTTTGATGATGTCATAGAGACAATTCCATTGCAAATGTTTATGTATTTCTTTGAATGTTAATTGGTTGTTTCTGTATGATTAGAAACAATTTTCCAAAAGTTATTGAAAGTAGGGTATATTTGGCAATGTATATAAATACCTAAGTTTCATCAATTTATTTTTCTAGCAGGTTTTATTGATACAAAAGGATGATAGATTTGAATGAAATACATAACTTTTGTGGGAGAATGTGTTGCTGTGATGTCATACTGAGCCTTTTCCTATTTATTGACATTTTTTGTGAACCTGAAAATTTGAATATCTCCTGGTAGGAATAACATATCATTATGATTTTTGTACTAAATTGTTTCTAATATTTTTCACTTATGAATGGTTACGGAAAAAACCATGGAAATATTCCTTTAAGCTTAATCGATTTGTCGTCTACATTATCGGCTGAAACGTTGAGCACTGACCCATATCTGCACTGACATTAGCCATAGTATATTACTGATGGCCCAACATTTTGACTTGACTTTTATTACTAAGGACAATAAACACATTTTTGTGGGAATAAAGTTCTCAAAACACCCATAAACCTTGAACCCAATGGTGTATTTAGTGTGTGTGTGTATTTGTGTGTGTACATGTGTGTGTGTGGGAAGGGGAGGTGGGGTTTCTGGAAAGGGGGAGGTGGGGTTTCCCCTGGCAAAATTCCCTATGTAAAATATAAGTAGTGGGATATATATATATACCTAGTACACAATATGCTATATGTTGTACATATAATAGGAAATAAATTGTAAAAAAATAATATTTATAAAGTTAGTTGGTGATGGTGATTTTGTTCCTATAAGGATATAAAAATCTTCTTCAGTTTGTCAGGTTTGCGGACATTGATAGGTAAAAATTGTATGTTTATAGTAGCATCATATTTTCGGATGCTTATAGATTTGCTAGTTGCGGATCTGTTATTGTTTAAAAATAATTATTTGGGATGAAAAATGTGTTTTGATTATTATCTTTTGTGTGTTATAATCTAATTCTAATTAATTTACACAATTTTTTTATATCTTGAAAGTTTTACAAGCAAGTTATCAAAGACATTATCCCTGTATATGGAAGATGCCCTAAATTTCCCAACAAATTTTGGAATTGGGATGTGACACTTCCCTTCCCCCTCCATCATCCCGGCTGCTAAGTCCCTGCATATATTTACAATTTGCTGAAGTCTCTCGATACGAACGTCGTCGATTTCTGAAGACTCTTATTCATCACCTTCATAGCTTTCGGCTCAAATTGGTATGGATTCATGCCAAGAATATCGCCTTTTATCTCTTTATTTCCATCAGAATCTTTTCTTGGGAATGAACATTTTAACTCGAGATCTGTTATATTTTCAGATAAAGAACTAGAAACAGGCCATGCATTGGTCGTCATTTTCAGTGTAGGTATATACTATTAAATGCATTGATAACAGTGTGTGATCGACGCTGGTGCCTCAGCTAGCCTAGCGCCTCAGCTTACATCACAAGCTTATTTGTCATGTGACAAGTGTTTTTCACTACGAGCTATGAATCGTGATATTTTGATCTTATTTATGTCGATATTTCTTACCATTTTCATGATTTTCGGGGATGCTGGTGTTAGGCTTTATGTGTTTTGATATTATTAGAAGTAAATGATTTAGTTTTATGCCAAAATCGATGACCATGGCATGCCCTCTTTAGCTCTTTCTGGTGAATATGAGATCTTTACCTGTCCATATTATATACGTTAAAGGAATATTCCCATGGATTTCCTTTTTTTCATATATGATAGAGAAAATTTATTGAAACGAAGTGGGGAAAAAAACTTTGTGAATATCTATTCTGTTTCGAAGTTATGATAATTAAAGAGTAGAAAAATGTTCTTAAAAATGCCTCGTACAGTAAATGTCCTTCAGTATAGTGATGTCATCAAGACAATTTCAGCACAATTCTTATGTATTTCTTATAATCACACTTTTTTTTCATTATCGATCAGCATTTTTTGATTCATTATAGAGATAGGGTGGAATATATAACTTACAAGAAAAAAATTTTTTCTTTTTTTTCTGGCGTACATCACATTTTCAATGAGAAAAAAATCCAAAACATTTTCAAAGAAATACAAAAGACAGTTTTGTTAAAATTGTCTTTATGACATCACAGATGTTGCCAATCAGTCACTTTTGTCCAAATATAAAAATACTTTAAAATTTCGTAACTTCTAAATGGAATAAGATATTAACATAGTTTTTTTACCACTTTGTTTCTAAAGTTTTTCTCTATTATATATGAAAAAATGAAAATCGATGGGAATAATTCTTTAAGCCAAAATCGATGACCATGGCATGCCCTCTTTCTGGTGATTATAAGATCTTTACCTGTCCATATGATATCTGTTAAGTCAATGGAAAAACACATACAAGTCTAGAGAACTCGTGATGCAATGGCATGGATGATATTCAGCTATTAAGTAATTGATTATTCTATGGACTCCACAATCATCAAATGAGTCAAATAATCCTTTAATGTCCTATAGTTTACAATATAAAATAAATCTTATCCCTTAAAATTCATGAAGATACTGAACTGTTTCTCAGAAATTTCCTTTTTTTCCTACAGATTAGAAAAGGCAGCTTCATCTATAGTGCTTAAAATGCACATATTACTATTATTTTATAGGTATTTCTTATTATTTCCATGAAGAAACCATAAATCTGTATTACTCATGGCATTTGTGTCTCAGGTTATTGTCAAGGAGAGATACTAAATTGTATATTATTGATTTAAAATGTTTTCTTGTGCATTTACTACTCTTTTGCTATTTCTGACATATCATTATGAGTGTGAAAGCTTAAAAGCTCATTTTAATCAAGTAGTTTATGGCATCAATTTTGGAGAATATGACTCAGAGTAAGTTTCTTTTATTGGAAATACAGGAATTTTTCAGTTGTTTACAATGGAATACTCTGTAGCTAAGTAATGATAGTTATTATTTTAAATATGGAGTAAAGGTGTCTTTCAAAAATTGTGACTGATATTGAATTGAATTCTTAGTATAGGTCAGGAGAAACTACAATATTTGACGTTCTTTAAGGTGATTCTGAAGATCAAGTCAAAGGAATATTCCTATCAATTTTCATTTTTTCATATACGATAGAGAAATTTTGAAAGAAACAAAGTGGTGAAAAAAACTATTTTAATATCTTATTCTATTTAGAAGTTATGAATTATTAAAGTTTTTTTGAATTTGGACATAAGTGACTGACTGGCAACATCTGTGATGTCATAGAGACAATTTCAACAAAATGTTTTTTGTATTTCTTTAAAAATGATTTGGATTTGTGTTTTCTCATTATAAATGTGATGTACACCAGGAAAAAAATGCTGTTCGATAATGTAAAAAAAGTGTGATGAAATTCATTAGAAATACATAAGAACTGTGATGGAATTGCCTTGATGACATCACCAAGCTGATGGACATATACTGTATGAGGTGCTTTTTAAGAACATGTTTCTACTCTTTAAATTGTTAAACTTCTAAACGGAATAAGATATTAACATAGTTTTTTCACCACTTTGTTTCTACAAATTTTCTCTATCATATATGGAAAAAAAAGGAAAACCAATGGGAATCTTTCTTTAAAGAGGCATCCATTAATTTTGGCTTATTTTATTTCTGATGGAACATCAAAACAATTTTGGAAAAAAGTTCACTTGTCTTTCAGTACAAAACTTGGTATTAGGGTGTTTCAGCTGACGTCATGAGGTCACGTGACTTTGTTTATATCGCCATTTTGCCTGTCAAAACCACTGTCATCTGTAGTACATTTAATTAGACTTAATACTTTTGCATGTTGTTATATAAGATTATTTTTGCAAGATATTTATGCTGGAATCTTGCAGTGCCATTGGTTGCACTAATAGATGTGTGTAGGGAATTAAAAGACATTTTCTTGATTTCCATCTGATCTTGATCGACGTTCAAACTGGGTTTTTGCTGTATGACGCAACAGCTTTCAACCTGGGCGATCAACCTACAGTAGGCCTTACACACTAGAATTTGCAGTGAGCCCTTTATATCACGCGTGTAGGCTTTGTCTGAGTATAGCGAACAATCAGATGGCGTTAACTTTAAAGTTACTCTTTGTATACTTTGTGAAAATATAACTTACCCAAAAAAATATAAAGAAAAATCAGAAGCTAGCAAAAAACTGCAATCAGTAAAATTCGCTGAGCTGGTACTGGTAGGTTAGCATGTAGTATGTTTGTTGTACGTGTGATGTGACTGAGCTGTGTGAAGACGCGTGAATTGCAACGATGCCGCTGCCTGGCAAAATGGAGTCCAGTTGAGTTAGAGTCACGTGATGAAATCCCTCTATAGATTTAATAATTATTTGGATACTGTAAGACCAAGACCAAAATGGTTGTCTTGCATGTGTGGGTGAAGCCTATTACTGTACCAGAATCAGTCAGAATATATTGAAAATTTAAGGAGAGAAGGTCAGTGATGAAATTTCCTACTGTATTTTAATCATCACCAATTAATCTATAGCATCAGGAGCCAAGGAATATGGATTGATTCTATACCAATTTGTGTACCAGCTAAAGATTAATTTTACCAAGTGGTCACAAAATATACAGACGAGTCCAAAATGTATCCACAAATTGCAAAAATGGGGGTCTGATGTCACCTCTTCCAACTTTGAAAGCTGTTGTTACCTAAGTGGAATGTAATGTAATTGGACATGTATGATACTGCCCAGTGTAGAAACTGTTGTACCATAAATACTGTTGTTTACATTGCAACATATGTTCTGCAATATTAACAACAGTAACATTAATTGGTTTCTTTGTGTTTTTTGAAACATCAGCTCTTCCAGATTTTTTTAAACATCAGTCTTTCAGAACTGTTTAGTGACATTTTGCATTTTCCGCTTGTCAACATGATTATATTCATTAAGGAAAGATAATGTTTGGGTATGAGGTGTTCCCAAGATGAAGGTTTTTCCCATTAGTATTCTCTATTTATTGTCCGTTCTGTAGTGTAATTAATGCCTTTGATGTAAAGTGTCTTCAAATTAACCTCTGATTTCATTAGATTTCTTTTGCTACTGGTGTACAGATCACATGATGTATTCTTGTTCATTGTAAAATAACTGGAGTTTGTACATCAAGTATCTATTTACTTCTGTTTATGTCATAGATTCTATGGAAACATATATGCTCCATCTCACAATTACCATTTTTTCCAGAATTTTCTTTTTCAATTTTTTTCCAATTTAAGATAATTTAGTTCCATACTGATTTTTCAAAACATTTCCCACATGGTACATTTTCCCACATGGTACATCCGTTTGTAGTCACCATGTTGCCTGGGGAATATGTGGGTGGGTTGTATTAAAATGAGGACATCTCCCAAAGACAGAAAGTAAAAACATTGGATTAATTAGCTCCACTAACAAAGTTGGACAAAGGTTATGTTTTTACCTTTTGTTTGTCTGTTTGTATGTTTCTCTGTTTGTATATTTGTCTGTTTGCCATGAAGACATCTCAAGAACTGATGATTGGATTCGGATGAAATTTTGTGTGTGTGTTGTGTCTGCTGCTTGAAGGAAGAGGTGAATAAAATGTCAGACATATTGAAACAAGGGAAGGGCACAAATGGAGGGGTGGGGATATTTTTGAATGAGATCTGTCAAGACGTCTAGTTTGAACTTTCCAATGGAATGTGCTGAACATTGTATTCATGCCCTGAAAGGATTTCCAAACAATCAATTTTCTGAACTCTAAAAGAAAATCAGATCAAGTGGTTTCTGGTATCAAAGATAATCAAAACAATGGGCTTCTTTTATGAAAGCAAAATGATGTAACGTGAAGTTGGGCTCAATAGAACTCAAAACAATGAATGCTTAGGCTGAATAAAACTGAAAACAATGATCAGAGGGTAGATTGTGAAGTTTTTAGAATGCAAATGACAATACAGATCAATAGTGAAAAAGAGATGGGACATAACTTGGTGGGTCTAGGATGAGAAATAAACAGGCGGCGGAGGTATGCACTTTACAGAGTGCTAACATTCTAGTTGCACATAAATTGCTCAGTACATTATGTACGATAGGTAAAGAAAGGTACAGTATTTACAGCATACAGGTAGTGAAAAACAACCATTTTCACTGGACATCATAAGAATGAATTACTTTCTCTTCAAAGTAATGAACAATGGTCTGATTTGCTTCCCTGGTGATTGTTACTGTATCCTCTGTGTACTATACTTTAATTTTCTGAAAAAAATTAGGAAATTTGTTTTGAAAATATGCAGTTATGCATCTACGGTCCTTTGGGTGTATTAAAATCATCCTCCACTCCCTAAAAATATAAATTTTGTGACAGAGTAATCTACCTGTAATCTGTAAGCATCCTATAAAATTAAAAATCATAATTGACTAGAAATGACCGCAACTAATGCATCTCTGTGTGAGTTCGAATCCATATTGATGAAAACATTCCGGTCAGAGATGGCATCATAAGCAATTACTGTATAATGTTTCCATGTTATTTCCTCAGAGAGTGATGAGTGAAAATGCTAAAAAAAAAAAAAATAACTAACTAAAAAACGATAATATTTTTTTTTATACATTTATTAGTTAGTCAGTAGCCAGTCAAAAATGATGAACCTTAAAGGATTAGTTCAGTGGTCAAGCAAGTCCATCTTATATGAAAGAGGACTTAAAAGAAACAAAATGGTGAAGAAAGCATTGCAAAATCTTATTCTGTTAAGGAGAAATTCAAGTTTAAAGTTTGGTATCATTTTGGTAGAAACGACTGAAATCAGACTAGTTGTGATGTCACAGCCTCAGATTCCTCAAAATCTTTGTGTATTTAAAGAAAGTTTATTTAATTCTTTTACTATTTGAATTATTTTCCTCAAACTTATTTCAGGTATTATATTATAAATACCCTTCCTAGATTCAGTTTTACTACTTTTTTGACATATCCCATGGTTTCTAAACCACAAAATTGCAGGATAAAATATGATAGAATACATAAAGACTGTAAGGAATCTGAGGCTATAACATCACAAATAGTCTGATTTCAGTCGTTTCTATACAAATAATACCAAACTTTAAACTTAAATATCTCCTTAATGGAATACAAATTTTGATTGCTTTCTTCACCATTTTGTTTATTTTACAGTCCTCTTTCATATATGATTAACTTGCTTAACCCCTGAACTAATCGTTTAAAAAAAAAAAAAAAACTTTTTCAAGCTGTGTTAAGAACTATTATAAAGATGGCTATGGTACAGAAAGTCTAGTGCTGTTGCATTGTTTTCACAATGTGTCATCCAAGATGCACTCTGAAAGTTCTGTGATACATCTTTCGCCTGACACAGTTCATCTTTTATGTGTGGTGTCATGGTCTTGATATCATCATGTTGATGTAATCTATAGTGACTGCCTAGAGATTTTATATTCGGGAGATGAAGGTAAGAATTAATTCAGAATATTAATATGATCCTAACTGCTGGTAAGACCAGGGAGCTGCTATTTCCCTGGTAAGTAAGACATACATGTGTTGAACTTATGAGGTGAATCCATATGCTCACCAGGGGTCAGGCACATCAATGCTATATTGATGTTACTAGACATGATATAGATTACAGTGTCAGAAGTATTGGTTACTTTTCATGTACAGTACAGTATATCAGGGACACACACAATGTATAAGTCCATAGTGAAAGCAGGTTCAATTATATTTTATGTTATTCAAAGAAGCAGGACTTTATAAAAAAAAACGGAAATATGTTGCAAATCATGAAAACCGCAAAATATTGCAAATAAATTGTCTTCAACTCCTGCAATTATCAATTCTTATTATTGAAATAATTGACATTGACAGCATATTTATTTCGAAGTTGAACCATGTAATTGTTACATTCCTTATCATTGAACATTCATACAGTATACAATGTGTATAAGGTGCCAATGTATGTGTGAATATATTCTAGTGTATATAAGTATAAGCAGGATTTGGGTGGAGCAAGGGGGAATTGGGTGGAGCAAGGGGGCATTTGGGTGGAGCAAGGGGACATTTTACTCTCACCTTTTCCAAATTTATATCTTTTGTATGGTCACATGATTATTTTGTATCTTAACATGATTTTGATTCTTAACATGATTTTGCTTCCTCCACCCATTCTCCCTCCACCCACCCCACCCCACTCCCTACCCAACTCCCCCTCCTCCCACTCCCCCACCAAACTCCCCCACCCAACACTCCCCCCCACCACCACCACCACTTTTGTATAAGCGAGTATACATGCTTGACACTTGAAGCTTTATTAACCAATTGTTGTGAGTACTTGGTCTGGTACATGGTTACTGTTTTATATTGGTAATTTTTGAGTTTTCTTGTGATTTAAATTCTCTTTTTGGTGTTTAGCTGATGAGCAATTTGGCTTTTATGAGTTCGAACTACAGTATGACCTTTTCAAATTAACCTCATTTTTGTGAATTGTATGATTCTTGTAATGGTTCAAAGTTGTAAATAGTCTGTCAAGTGGCGGAGACAGGATTTTGGTCATGGCGGGGGGAGGGGGGATTTTGTCTCATGGGGAAAAAGTGGATTTTGTGGGGGAGACAAATTCCCCCCACACATCGCCACTGCATCTGTCAGGTAAATAGTGGAAAAGTCCTCTGTACTGCATAAGGAAAATTTGGCGCAGCAAATATTGTATAAAACATTGCTGGAGGTACTAGTACTAGATTGATGCAGTTCTTCCTGTGTTCTAATTTCATGTAGAGAAAAAGAAAATGTCTCTTTTTATTGTTTGCCCTTTGCTTTCATGTTATATCAAATTCTTGTTTGCATGTACAGTGGGCCTACTTCCTTTGAAGTTATATGTATTTATAAGGAAAGGTCTCTCTTAATAACTTCCTGTAGTGCGTACCTGTGGCAACCTCATGTATCCGCTTTTTCACGGGTTGTATAATGAAGATTGCTTCAAACAGATGTACTTTAAAAGAAACAGAATTATGTAACCAACCAAGCAATTGATTATTTCACCATTTCCTTTTCTACGAAAATGCCCTCGAGTTCAACGAGGCCATAAACGAGAAATGGGCATTTGTATTACAAACAAAACACGATCATTTATCAAGGGTGTTGCCAGTGATAAATTATGTTAACGCAAGATCTTTTCAGATTATTATGAGAGTTATTCTTAAAAATTTGTTAAAATTATGATGAAAGCCCCTGTGGGATATGGATTTTATAGTGAAGCCCACACCCCCACTCTGTGGTTGGTAGGAGAGGTTTTGATTAACCTGTTGGACTGGATTTCTGTGAGTCGTAGGCCCTCATCCTGAGAGTCGTAGGCCCTCATCCTGAGACTGGTCTAATAAGGACCACTGACTAAGAGGTAATTCTTACAGGTTTAATTTTGGTAAGGCACATACTGTACTTCTATTCCACTTGCAGTCCAACAAGGCTTTTGCATTTGTATGTACTTTGAACTTGGTCATTATGCTATTGAAAGGCACAAATGTGTCAGGCATCCATGGTATTATAGCTTACATGAAGACCTACATGCTGTTATAAAGACAATGAAGAACAAACTTTGAAGTTCATTTTCTGGAACTTGGAGAGCTAATTAAGTCACTAATTAGTTGAGTTATTTGATGAAGTATATGAGCAGCTGCACTTGTGAGAGACAATATTGTATACTTTTTTTCTGAGAGAAACCACAATGTCAAGTGACTAACATTGTTTAGTGTCAAAACTATTTCCTGGCTATGGTGTTGTCATATTTTGATACATGGGTTCATCAGTGCCTGGATTTTTAGTATGCAGGCCACAAGAGACCACAATCTTTGGGGTAGCAGCTCAATTGCACATGAAGGAGGAAATCCAGAAAATTTAAGCGATGCGTAAATTTTACTTGCAGTTAATTTTGGAAAGCAAAATCCATGCGAACCATCAGGCTCATAGGGCGGTGCTTATCCCTGTTTTCCCTGGCACAAGCGGATGAGAGTACTGTACATGCCTCCCCCTGGACGGGATGCCAGTCCATCGTAGATAAACTCCCAGCAATGTTAGTACTCATTTTACAGCTGAGTGTACTGGAGCAAGTAAAGTGTCTTGCTCAAGGATACAATGCAGCGCTCACAAAGGGAGTTGAACCCGGTACCTTTCGAGCATGACTCCTGAGCCTCTGCACCTCCCCCATTTTGTAAAGGCCAATGCCTTTATTAGATTTTGTATACCAAACATAATAATTATAAAAGAAATATACTTGAATTTAAGAATATTAGATTGTGTTTATCAAACATAATTATTATAAAAGAAATGTACTTAAAATTAAGAATATATTGAAAAATATTGATTAAAGAATTAATCTATTTAAACAAAAAATGTAATGTCATATTTAGTTATTTGAGCAAATATTGATTTGTAGTAGACGTCAATTTGAATGTTGATATTGATGGGTTGAACGTACTCATCAGCTCTCAATTTAAATTTTGCATTTTTGGTTCTGATGCGATAGCATGAGGAACCTATGTGGTCATGATGGCGTATGTATGTATGTATGTATGTATGTACATATGTATGTACATATGTATGTATGTATGTATGTATGTATGTATGTATGTATGGGTGTATGGGTGTATGTAAGGGTGTATGTATGGGTGTATGTATGGGTGTATGCATGTGTGGGTGGGTGTATGGGTTGGTGTATGTATGGGTGGGTGTATGTATGTATGTATGTCTGTTTTGTTTTGTATTTGGTACAATCATGATGTTAGCTGGTGTGTGCATTGTGTAAAAATGTTGAATTTCATTAATAATGGCTGGATTCATGTCATGTGTGTTACACAGATAGCTCATGGTCTGTAGATGTACCCTATTGTTTTTGGTGGTGATGACATGCATAGTAGGAAGTGGGTGGGGCTTAAAGTGTAATTTTTGAAGAAAAAAGTGATAAGTGAGCAACTGTATGTCCGTTTTGCATCATAGTGGGCATGATAATATTGTTGGTTGTATTGTGTACATGCTTATGTTATTAACATATATGTCATTAATATGCATGGTGGGTGTGGCTAAATCATATGTGAAAGTGCTAAGCGCCATATCTCCTAAACAGTATATTAGATTTATGCCATATGTGGTACACAGATGGGTTATGGTCTGTACATATGTTCTAATGTTGTGGTTGTGATGTCATGAATAATAGTGAGCAGGTGGAGCTTCTGAAAAATTCTTGAAATAGGATACATAAGGAACCGTTTTTGCATCATACTTGCTATGATAATTTTGTTAGTTATTGTGCAAATGCTAATGTTGTCAACCTTTTTTGTTGATCTGCATGGTGGGTGTGGCTTATGAATAAATATCATGGAACAAATGATAAAAATTTCATGATATGCAATGACATCACAGTTGATTCAAAACTTACAAATCAATCAGCATATGAAAAAAGCTTCAAAACCTTTGGTTCTGGTTAAATTGGATAAATTATGTTAGGAGCATATTGTATAATCAATCTTACCAACCTTTTCTTTTAATAACGTTAAATGTATTTATAAGGGTTTTAATGATTTGTAAATGCAGTCCAGATGTTTATATGATTTACAATAGATCATTAAGAAGCAATTAACTGGAACCGTGACATATTCCCAGGGTATATTTTGCCTGTCATAATGAAACTCACCTGCCATTGAACCCTGGTATGACAATCACTATAGGGAGCATTGTGGTCTACAATCACCCTCAAGGGTATTTAAGTTTCATCTTACTGTAGGTCATGTGCAAATGGCTTGTTTACATGGATTTACAAAGCTTCTGTCCTATTGTACCGTGAAGCAATTATCTTAGTTAATAGCTCCATAATTGTACTTACCAAAGTTTTAAAGCTCCATACAGCAAAAGTAGTTTTATCTGGTTTATTTAAGATTTAATAGAATATTCCCATTGATTTTTATTTTATCATATATAATAGAGGGAATTTTTAGAAACAAAGTGGTGAAATATCTATGTTATTATCTTATTCTGTTTAGAAGTTACAACATTTTGAAGTATTTTTGAATTTGGACAAAAGTGGCTGATTGGCAACATCTGTGATGTCATAGAGACAATTTCAACAAAACTGTCTGTTGTATTTCTTTAAAACTGAGTTGGATTTTTCTCATTGAAAATGTGACGTACACCAAGAAAAAACAAAACAAAATGTTTTCTTGTAAGTTATATATTCCACCCTATATCTATCATGAACCAAAAATGCTGTTTGATAATGTAAAAAAAGTAAAGAAATGCATAAGAACTGTGCTGGAATTGCCTTGATGACATCACCAAGCTGAAAGACATATACTGTACTGTAATTAATAACTTCTAAATGGAATAAGATACTAACATAGTTTTTTCACCACTTTGTTTCCACAAAATGTCTCTATCAAATATGAAAAAATGAAAATCCATGGAAACATTCCATTGAAAATTGTAAATAAACAGTGTTACTGTATTTAAGCTGAGTTTGGTTGGATACTACATGTTTTTTTGTGTTTTTGAACATGGTAAATTTTGGAGTATAATATGGCATTTATTTTAAAAGTGATCATAACACAATAAAATTTGAAATTAATTATGATAATTCTGTAGCTGAAATGCATCTACATTATTATTGGGACAGATTGATATTACGTACGCTGGGTGAGCTCCTGAGAAAATGCTGTTAGAACCCACCATAGAACCAACCTAAAAATCATAAGCCTCAATTAACTTAGCCACATTTATCTTTAACGCAAAGTATTTCCTTTACTACAGTACTTTCCTTTACTACATTACTTTTTTTTACTACAGTACTTTCCTTTACTACAGTACTTTTTGCTTCATCACTGAGCTAAAACACATTATAATACCAATGGATTATCATCTATTTGGATTTGGTAAACAACTTACAATCAGATAAGTGTAACTGAAGAAGTGACCGACACACCATGGAGCTATCACACTTTTTGTAACTAAAGTTAAAGGACTATGGACATCTAGAGGCAACATGGGCTTAAATTGTTTAAAATATGATCTTAACCATTTAACTGCAAATAATTCCATCAAAATTGGTTAAAAATGGACCATTTCACAGCATTTTAAATTATTTCTTGTTATTGCGCAATCGACATCATCATTGACATCAATGGGGGACGGATCTTACGTCACCTTTCGTAAAACCAATGTTTTTTATTCCCGTCCACTGTTAATTATGTTTGAAATATAGCGTTTAGAATGAGGGCAATTTTTTCGGGGGTGGAACGTGGTTGTACCCTAAATCATCGTTTATTTAAAATAGACATTCTAAAATTTACAAGTAGCTGAATTTGAAGAACAGAATTGAAAGAATTACATAAAGATTTTGAGATGTGTTCTTCTTACTATATCAGACATTCTGCATAAATTACAAATTTTGAAACTTTGTTCAGTCATAACTTGAAAACTAAATAAGCTTTTCACAAATTCTAAAAACTACTGTATTCCACTAGGACTTTCATGCTCTTTCACATATCTTAAATCTGCTAGATGTCCATTGTCCTTAAATTAACCAAGAAAATGTCCCTTGATTCCTACAGAAACCTTTCTATTATACAAAAGATGATTCAAAGAGACTAAGAATATAATTTGTTTCACAGATAATCCTTTAATAAGAGGATTTACCTGGAGATAAACAAAGGTGACAGGCTGTTTGTAACAACAATTGCAAAAATAAGATAATTTGTGGAAAGACAAACAGCTATAGCCTTAAACTAATTCCTTTTTAAAGTTTATTACAGTATCCCTGTGTCCCTGTTGTAATTAACTTATGACAATTGATCAACAATTTTTAAATAATAAAGTGGCACAAGTAATAAGGAATTAGATGTTTTCTGTTTTGGATCTTTAGTAATTAGAGAGGAATGGTTCATATACATGTATTATGTGATCTCAAATAAAATGACAATGCCCCGTGATACACCTACAATGATCACAAAGAAAACTTCTCAGGAAAGTTGGATACAATTTCTTTCCAAAGGAGTTGAGGGAAAATGAAAGCAGAAACCAACATAATTATACTTGATCATTTAATATTGTGTTGTTATCAATCATTGTTGTAAATTTCATGATGATGTAGGCTTTTCAACAACGCAGCTTTCCCAACTTGTTGAAGAATGTGATAACATTTTACTTCAAGGAATAGGGAAAGAAGAAATAACTTCAGCCAGTTCATTCCGAAAACACCATGTTCACTACCAGTCACAGCAAGTGCTCTAAAACGGTCAAGATATCACCTGTAAACAAAGAAAGAGTGGAATATAATTTTGTCTATTCATTTGATGGGTGTTTTTGAATTTAAGTGCCTTCACTGCCTTGTGAATTACATGCTGTAGCCTAGACCTTACTACATGTCAGTTAAACAGCCACAAATACTGATTAATCCCAAAACACTATCGTAAATGTTTAACAGTTGTATATTGTACAGATTTCTCTCTTATTTACATTTAAAGTGCTCCAACTGACCTTTTTGCTCGTAACTGGTAACCTGGCCTTTTCTGGATTTACAATATGATGAAATTAAACAATTACTGGTATACTATAATTTTTTCATAGCCACTGGTAATAAGTTTTAACTCTTTTTAACAAAGATCACAGTAGCAGCTTTGTTCATTATACATCATGCATATCTTATCACACTGATTTCATTAAGCTACAAATAGGGTCAATCCTGTTATATGTACTGTATCTACACAAAATGGTCATTGTGGTCAACTTGAAAATTGGGCAAAGTGTATTTAACATGACTTTCAAGTACAAATTTTATGAAAATTAGCCTGCAATAATGTAAACTGCATTTGTGATTTTAGGCATTTAAGAAAACAAATATGGCATTATAATTTCATCTCTGGTATAAGTGGAAATTTCAACATTTTGGCAATATTTTGGCACAGATTGTGAAAATACTGAAATTGAAATTTACTATTTATATTCACAAAGATTTTGTGCCATCGTATTATCTTGACAAACTGGATATTCCCAAAACTTAACAACAAGCAAAAGATCACACAAATTACAATTTGTGCAGCTGCAAACACTGATTTGGATGGTGCGCAGCTGCGCGGATTTGCGTGACCTTTTTGCAAAATTTTGACAGATTTCTAGTTTTGTTCCCTAGGAGGAAAGTTTTGAACATTTTTTGCAGGGAATAGATTGACAAGGAATTTTTCTTCCCATTTCTATGAGTTTCATGACCCAGAATGCAAGTCTTTAAATAAGAATCGAAATTCAACAAAAATAATGAGGTTTTTCCTATACAATCTAATATAAATGACCCCTATGGTTGCCATTTTAAGTATGGCCTATAGTACAAGTGGGCCAAAGTTTGTGTAATCGTATATTTCTCCTTCTTCGTCAAAAGATATCAAACTCATCATTTTAGCTGTTAATTAACTAAATTCACTGTTTTGAAGACAGGGATGGGCTTCAACCAACATAAGCATTGTTGACTAAAAGAATAAGGTAAAACATCAGTACGACGGGGAGTGCACTTTTGAAGGTATGACCTTAAGGGTGGATTCGTTGTTGGTTTTGAGGGACAAAAGAGTCCTTCTTTTCTTTTTATAGATGCTTTACATTTCAGGAAAGGAGGCCAAGTAGTATTATAAACTCGTCCTTCTGCATGTGTAGTCGTAGTGAAGTAAAGAACTCATCCTTTGTTTGCAGGCATAATCGTACTCGTAGTGCGCAAAAACGATGCAATTTGAAGATTATTATTAGTGACTTTGACTGCGCCTGTGCGGGCATAGTGGATACTTTGAACTATGTGTTAGTCTGCACATAAGCTGTACGATGTACTGTCGGGAGTAGGCCTACTGTAGGTTTTCGTTAGGCTAATGACGCTGTAAAATTTTGAGTCCGACTCAAAAATATATACTTACGATTTATGCGGGGTATTCATAATCATGCTGATATTTCTGACAACGAAAACAATTAGCCTACTAACGTTAGGCAAAGGCCCTCCCTTGATATGTGTTCCCATTGGAAAAGTGCCCCTTTTTGAAAATGTAGTGCCGCTTTTATTTTACTTTATAATCTTCATACATGGGGTGGACATGAATATATGGCTTGGGAAGTTCCCCTTTAAAGGTTGTGCTGCCACCACTTTTTGAAAGTTACCTACACCCCTGCGGGAAGGTACTAAAACACTGATAATTTTAAATTGATTCATTATGATTTCTGATTTGTTTTATTCCTTCCATATATATTAGAAACTAGTGAAACTTAAAAAAATGTTAATGCCCCAGAAAGACTGCATGGAAATTGATATATTCTGAAGTAAAAAGTTATCCAATTTTGTCAAAACCATCAAGTTCCAGAAGGTCTCTGTCATCTGTATTTAACTGTTGTATAATAATGGAATTTACACTCATTAAATGATATTACAAATGTGTTTGATTATTTTTTTGAATATAATTATATTGTGACTAGTTTTCAAACAAAAATTACAACATCATTCAATCATTGATTCCTGTCCTGGCATTCCATTAGTGATAAGAATACGTGGTGTGAAGATATCTGTACACATTCATGGTCAATGCATTACAAAAAAAGAAGCCATATCATGTTTTAGCAGACAAATGACCCCAAATCTATGTACAGTACAGCAGAATTGTTTCTGGTGACTGTGTCACTTTAAACACCACATTCATAATTTTGAGAAAATTTTGACACTCATATTCTAAGTATTCCTCACTTTCATTTTCCATGCCAATCCATTCCATGTTTTTGCAGAGAAATGACCCCAAGTATATTCTATAAATCTATGCATAGTGCAGCAGAATTTGTTTTGGGTGACCAGGTGTCACTTTGAACACCACATTCATAATTTGGTGGAAATTTTGACACTCATATCCTTAGTATTCCTCACCCCCATTTTTCATCGGTGAAAGAACAAAAACATTGTACTGTCTTACGCCTCATGTTTAGCAAATTGAACAGAGGTTTATGTTATACTGTAGCTCAGACTACAACAGTACAGTAAATCAGCTCATTCACCATCTTGCTTTGCTAGCAGTCAGACACCATAATTAGGATCAAATTATGATTTATCATTTCTCAGCACAGTGAGTTTGAGACAACATTCTTAACTTGTTTAGAAATCTCTGTATGAGTCAGTGTGAAGTTATGTGTGTAGAAACTCATACTGTTTACATTTTTCAGAATTTTATTTGACTTCTTGAGGAAGTTGAGGCGCATCTTTGAAGAAGCCAGTAAATTTTCTTGGTTTTTGCCACTTTTGAGATGTTTTTAAATGTTGTTGTTAGAAACGCTCTATCTTTCTAAGAAACCAACTAAATCAGTTGATTGGATTTTTTGAAAAAGCCAATGTCTACATTTGGGGGAGAATCATGGATTTGCTGCCTTCCATGCTGATGACACTATTAAAGGATTAGTTCAGTGGTCAAGCAAGTCCATCTTATATGAAAGAGGACTTCAAAACAAACAAAATGGTGAAGAAAGCATTGCAAAATCTTATTCCATTAAGGAGATATTCAAGTTTAAAGTTTGGTATTATTTTTGTAGAAATGACTGAAATCAGACGAGTTGTGATGTCACAACCTCAGATTCCTCAAAAACTTTATGTATTTTAAAGAAGGTTTAATAATTTGTTCACTATTTAAATTATTTTCCCCTCAAACTTTCTTGAGGTGGTATATTATAGATACCATTACTAGATTCAGTTTTACTACTTTTTTGACATATCCCACGGTTTTTAAGCCACAAAATCGCAGGACAAAATATGATAGAATACATAAAGACTGAGGAATCGAGACTATGACATCACAACTAGTCTTGATTACAGTTGTTTCTATACAATGTTACCAAACTTTAAACTTGAATATCTCTTTAACGGAATACAATTTTTGAATGCTTTCTTCACCATTTTGTTTCTTTTAAAATCCTCTTTCATATAAGATAAACATGCTTGACCACTGAACCAATCCTTTAAACAATAAACATATCGCAACACTACTGTTGTGTTATGCTTTATTTTTAGGCATCTTGTTTTTATAATGCAAAGAACTATAATTCATATACAGTAGTCCTTTAGCAATTACCTGCATATGTTATTATGGATTGTTGTTCACCTTGTTGCCTCTTGAAGCTACTGTATTCATCACTAATGTTGATTTATCATTTCACTCACATATTACATGCACTGCAAATTCATTCAGTAAAGCTCTTTAAAATGATTTATTATTCTCCTCCATCATTCATGGTTATCAGTTTCTAGGCAGGAGCTTGGTGCAGTATGTACTGTATACATGTGTAAGCCTTATAGCAAGAGAACTTTTATTTGATATGTTCTGGGTTATTCTCATTAGAATTATCTTGTAACCATGAGGCTGAACATAAAGTAGAATCTGTGTAAACAAGATAACAAGATCAACTTTTTCCAGAGGTCTTAATTAATTGTGGCTTGTAGTTTGTTTGTTTGTTTGTCTGTTTGTTTGTTTGTCTGTTTGTTTGTCTGTTTGTTTGTTTGTCTGTTTGTTTTTGTCTGTTTGTTTGTTTGTCTGTTTGTTTGTCTGTTTGTTTGTCTGTTTGTTTGTCTGTTTGTTTTGTCTGTTTTTTTTTGCCTGTTTGTTTTTTGTCTGTTTGTTTTTTTGTCTGTTTGTTTTTGTCTGTTTGTTTTTGTCTGTTTGTTTTTTGTCTGTTTGTTTGTTGTCTGTTTGTTTGTTTATCTGTTTGTTTGTTTGTCTGTTTGTTTTTGTCTCTTTGTTTTTTGTCTGTTTGTTTTTTGTCTGTTTATTTGTTTGTATGTTTGCCATCAAGATATCTTAAGAACAGATGATTGGATTTGGGTTGATTTTTGTATGTGTTATGTTTGCTGCTTCAGGAGGGGTGATTAAAAGCTGAGACATTTGGAACAAGGGCACAAATGGAGGGTTGGGTATGTTTTAGGATGAGATCTGTCATTATTTATATAGTTAAAACTTGCAAATGGATTTAAATAGAATGTGCTAAATGATGAAAAGAAATGAATTCAAAACAATACATTTTCTGGACTCAAAGAAAATCAGATGAAGTGGTTTCTGTTATCAAAGAGAATCAAAGCAATCATTGTCTTTTGAATGAAAGGAAAATGATGGAATGTGAATCTTGGCTCAATAAAGCTCAAACAATGAATGCTTAGCCTAAATAAAACTGAAACCAAAAGAAAGAAGGTAGATCCTGAAGTGTTTAGAATGCAGATGGCAACACAGATCAGCAATGAGAAATAGATTGTTTGTGATTATAACTTGATGGGCCTAGCCTGAGGTGGATTATATTCTGGACATGGAATGAACATAAGGCAGAGGTATGAGCTCTGCAGAGTGCTATCATTCTAGTCTTAGAATTGTTTTTTTTACCTGAATAAAAATTAAAAAAAATAAAAAAAGTTATGTATGGACATTTATCAAGCATGCATGTAAACAGTTAATTTTAGCATGTAGGAAATGTATAAGTAGGTGCATATAATACTGTAGCATTTTAAATCATACTGCACACTCATGGATTTATTTACTATACTGTATCTTAAGAAGACATGTTGTAACAGTGGCTCTTGTAAGCATTGATTGCAATCTTGCTTGTTGTATGATTGCATTTGACTTAAAGTAGTTCTTGCACTTCTTTTTGCCTTCATTCTCTACATGTAGATGTATGTTTGGGAACAAATCCGCAGGTCGGTGAATTAAATATCATCATACTTTGAAGGCAATATTTAAGAAAAAATGGTATTCCCCTCTTTGGTATTCCCCTTTTAGTGTCTACTAATTGTGGTGTAAATACCTCATCCACGAGGCCCTAAGCCTGGGTTCGTAGAAGGTGTACAAGCTGGTTATCAAAGGCCGTGGAAACTTGGTTGTCGATGTATTCTGTCCGTTTTAGTGAAATTTCGTGAAGCATTGTTACTATCATAACCGTCCCTCATTAATTGTGTGTTCACTTGAGTGAAATAAGTTGTAGTTCCTTTAAATTGATTTTAGTAGCACTTTTCACACAAGTTCTGCAGGTCCTACACTGTAGCTTGCCTTTTTGTATATGCTAACTAGCTTTTTCAAAGTACATAAAACATTAAAGAATGGGATCGACTGTGATATTTTTTTTAGTGGAGTACACTTCTAATATAGCCACCAACAAACAAATTTATGACAACTTATATGACCAACCTCTGGAATTTGATGGAGATATTGTATGGAAATTGTCAGGTAGTTGATCTTTAAAGAGGAAAATGTAAAAGAAGGGCTACAGTATCTCAATTGTTCAATCACTTAAAGATATTATTGTAGCAACAATACTGCTTTTCTGCTACTGGTGCTAATCGGGAAACTCAAAATCACAGCTCCCCAGCCTAACCTTGCATTTGATTACATATAAGATTAACCTTTAGCTAATAGCTCCACAGATAAACTAATTTCCCACAGAGATTCTACCTAAATAGGTTCCCCTCACCTCAGTAAACCACACCGCAGTGTGCCTACATTTTCAAACCAGGGAGTTGTCATTTTTAGGATCTATAAATCTTCCACTTGAAAATGAGACTTGTATTTCAAAGAAAACAGAGGTATGTGTTCTTAATGCCATGGCTAAGGTATTTACCTGTAGGAAATCAAGACGCTCGCTCGCTAGCTGGAAGGAAGAAATGGTTGACCTGATCTGTCACCCAATAAGAGTAGACTCCTACCAGGACTGCACTTATATTGCAGAAAAGCAGAAATGGACGACAGCAGTTTGAAATCACCTCCATAAGAGAGAAGATGTGAAAATGTAGTGGAATTCAGTCATGGTCTAAAGTGGTTCCTCTTCGTTTCAGAGGGCAGAGATGGATAATTTAATGATTTACAAGATTTATCTACTGTAGGAAAAGTAGGTTTTCTTTTGAATATTTGGCTACAAACACTTGTAATGGTTCTTGATGGATGAGTACAATATAGTAAACCTATATTCTGCCAGATATTGACATTTGAAATCTTGTAAGTATATCAAGAATTAAGAATTATAGTAGATACCTTGGGAGTTAAAATATTTGACATCAATGAACCGTACGGTGCAGGGGCGTAGGAAGGGTTGTTTGTTTGTTTGTCATCAACATTTGTTGATTGATTTGTTGATTAAATTTGGTGTGTGCTTTTGTTGGTAAGCATAATGCAAACCTATGTAATGGTGATTTTGTCCGTTCGGCTGTCCGTTTGCCATCTGGCCATCCACAGTTTTTTCTGAGATTTTCTCAGAAATATTAGTTTTTTTGACAATTCCTCAAAAATATTAAAGTTTCTTCAGAGTTCCTCAGAACAAGTTGAAAGTTTCTTCAGATATTCTTATGAAAGGTTAGACTTTCCTTACAAAATGTTAGTTTTTTAGAGACGTTTGAATCCTGAACAGAGTTGTGGAGTTAAGTTATATCAGAGGCACATGTAGTTTCCAGGTTATGGTTATAATCAAAAATTTGAAAACCTCTTCAGCTGTTTAAAACATCTTCACCCCCCTCTCTCTTTACATTATTTTTCCACCTATACACCTCCTCTCTCGATCCCAGCTTTCTGGCTTTTACTTCTTGTGTTTCTCTCAATCTCCCCCTGTTTACTCTCCTTCCTACCTCTGGAATGATCTAACCTCTCAGGCACAATTTGACCCTTGCTGTTGTGGTGCCGTTAAACTCTCATCAAACAACAACAACAACAACAATCATCATTCAACCTCCCCTGTTCAAATAATGTTGGTGAAGGATTGAAAAACAACAAGTTAACTTATACAAATTCTATGGAGTATTTGCATTGTAATAACACATGCATTAAATGCACTAATTTGAGTATTTGGTTTAGTCCATTCTTACAACGGGTGAATTTCTTAACAAAGCAAAAAAATGTATGTAACTTTTCTCATTAATCATTCTTTTTTGTTCTTTTTTATGCATTTTAAACAATCTAACATGGAAATTTTATAAAAAAAAAGATTAATGTTTTGCATCGTATTTATGACCCTTTAAAGTCAGGTCATTTTATTCGGGCCAAAGACCTTTGCCCTGTGCATTAAATACACATATAAACACTCTGCCTCAACATTTATTTTAAATATAAAAAATCATTGATTTTTGTGTTGATGTCACAAAATTTCAATAAAATTTGAATAATTTATTATAATATTAGCCTTAAAATTCCAAATCTGTAAAATTGTCAATTATTAAGTAATTTTTTGCTATTTTTCATGGTTTACAGCCTATTTTTAATTAAGATCACATTGCTACCTTTCCATAGATCTTTAAGAAACAAAAATTCATCAATTATTTGGTTGCTGTATAGTAGCAATGTTTATTTATGTAAACACTAAGACATTAAACAAAATGATAAGTCGCCAATGCCACCCACCCACCCACGTACAAACGTATGTATATCTCCATGGTATAAGTAAGTGTGTATGTAATAAAAGTTACACAAATTTTCAGTAGAATACAGAGGCTTGTTACCAAATGTACAGTATTTCCTTGCTATGCATTCCAGAAAACAGTTTTAACAATAAAATGGTTTGAAAATGTGCTCTCATTGACATAGATTTCACATAATTGGACTGGGAGGGTGAACCCTGGAGTAAAAGGTTAGCACCTCAGTCTGTATGAAATAAAAGCACTGTGGAGACCCAGCAGATGCGTGGGTGGTATGTATACATTAATGTGAGGGTGTTCATTCTTTTTGGGAATGGAACATTCTGTGGACAGGAAATAAGTGTAGGTTTGTTTCTCTCAGTAGGTTTCCATTTTCCAGTTTTCATTTCCCTGTATAATCACAATATCTTGTAATATTTGCAATCAGCAAGAGTTCAAATATGTGCAAAAGTGGGTTTTGCCTTAAAAACAGCATAAAATAACAAAAAGGTTGATCAGTATATGTACATGCCTGTACCATAGATATAGTGAATGACTAATTCTGATGTAAGAATGTAGAATTCTTTTTCTTTTTAAGTAGAATTTTGTACCCTTAGGTGCGCTGTAAAGATTGTAAAGTACTCAAAACAAAGGTTCATTATTGTGTCAGTCCTCAGTTCTGCCTCAAATACTATCAAAAGCAGTTTAAAACATTTTGTTGATTGATGTGATTTGACTGTGTAAAATCAAAATTATTTCAATGGCATTTGTCACACACTCACCTCTATTGGTCATTTGAAGGCAAACTCCTATTTTGCCTGTAACCATGGAGGTACCTCCATGCTGTAACAACCTGCAGATATTAAGTCATTAATACCAAAGAAATGATATCTTAAATCCCTATGGCCGCTCGGAGATTTTGCTTGATATTGGAAAAGAGAATATACGCAGGTGGAAATTCCATGTTGTATGTACCCTTACTTCTGTAATATTAAACCACAAGGACAGTTTCCTCAAAAGCCAGGTAAAATGTGTATCAACATTATTTCATTAAGATAACAAGCAAGTTTGCTGGCATACTGTTATTGTTTGTTCAGTGTGTGTGAGTTCAAGTTCTCTTTGTGCACACTTACTGTGGTGTAAAATGGGAACGCTTGTTCTTCATTTTGCAGAATTTTCTTTTGAAATATGATTTATTTCAGAAAATAGCTTCAAGTGAAAGCTGATCATTTTGAAGTAGATCAAATTTCAGCATTACATTACTGGTTTGTGTCTGTATTACATTACGCGCTCTATCATGACCTGTGATAATCATTTGGGATTTAAAGTTTGTGTGCAGTAAAGCGGAGGCTGTTTTTCTTGGATATTGCAGAACATGCTGTGCTTTGTACATTGTTGTGTGCAGTGCACTGCAGTTATTCTTCAATCAAGAAACTTAAAGTATCAGAAGTAGTTGATAAGTTTCCAACTGAAATCCAAACGTTTGATGCAGACATAACATTTCTTGGAACTGTAACATTGGATTATTGTTTTGCTTTGCAAATAACACTGCGTCATACACCACAGTAATTGTGTACTACGCTTTTGACAGAATTCTGTATTGTTGCTTTTCTAGTTCAATTGTAAATTTTTTCAACTGCAGACAAGTAGCATACAATTTCACATGTTTGATACTGAATATCAAAAGCTTTTTTGTGGATATTGTTTACACAGTGGTCTAAAGTATTTGATTTATGTACTTTTGTACATTAGAGTTGATCTACTTGATATTGTTTTAGGTAAAACCAAGTGTGTGTATTATCCTTTTTTTAACTCAAGAGATAAAGTTTGAATGTCTGTACCATATGTGATTCTGTTCATAAGGATTCAGTCAGTATTACTTTCGTACGGAATTTAAAAGTAAGCTACTAAACTTTTTAGTAAGTATGTATGTATGTATGGATGAAGCATTTTAGTTTCAGGTACAATATAGATGATTTCATATTTTAGAGTAGGTAAATATATATATGTATGTATATATATATATGTATGTATGTATGTATGTATGTATGTATGTATGTATGTATGTATGTATGTATGTATGTATGTATGTATATATATATGTATGTATGTATGTATGTATATATGTATATATGTATGTATGTATGTATGTATGTATGTGTGTGTGTATGTATGTATGTATGTATGTATGTACTATATATGTATATATGTATGTATATATAAATATGTATGCATGCATGCATATATATATACATTATATATGACTTATATAGGCTTATATAGGCTTATATTTTATCAAGAAGAAACTTTGTGATTGTAAGATATTCATTATTCTTAATTTGGTTATATTTATGCAGACCTTTGCCAATTCTTTTTATTTGTGTTCCTAATTGTCAAAACTTACAGTGCAAAAAATGAGTATGGAAAGTTATGCACTTGTCAGTTGTATGACTCACCCCTACTACCTCTGGCAATGCCAGTCAAAGGTGAGTCATTGACATATGAAATAGTGACTCACATGTGCATCATTTTACCAAATTATCAGTCACAAGAGTGACTCTGGGGGGTCAATTTACTTCAGACCCATTGACTTTGTACAGAGGTCATTGATTTGGTGTAAGTCATTTCACAAAAATGTTAGTCACCTAATTGACTGGTGTGTCAATGTACATGTTTTGTCCACCCACTTTGGTGTGCAATGACTCACCTTGTCTGGGGGTGTAGGGGTGAGTCACACAATTGACAAGTGCATTAATGTGAAGTTTGTACATATTGAATGTAAAGAACTCCCCTTCCCCAAAACTTGGTACTTGTGCAGCTTGAAGATAATGGTTTTACATTGCTCAAATGTAGTTTTTATATCAAAAAATAATTACAAGAAAATGGTGGCTCGAGTTTTAAAGCACTTGATGGGTCTAAGAAGAGATGGTAAAAAATGCCTATGTTTTGCCAGATATTTGAATACAAAAAATGAATAATAAATTAGTTATAAGAAATATATATGAAATACGTGGGGTTTTCTGGAGAATATTCATGAATTCATGTTGGAATGTATTGAGTGAGGAAAGAATATATGCATGGGCATTCAAAGAAGGCCTATCCTTGAAGCACATTGAAGCTGTGTTTCCATGGGCAGAGTGACCGTTTGGGTATGCGTTAGCGTATGCGTATGCATGGTGTCTGTTTCCATATGTTTGTAATAAGTGCGCTGAAGTAATGCATAGAAATGCTCGGCAGTGCAGAAAAATCATATTTCCAATTCCCATTCGTTAGTTAGTCATTATTACAATTGATATGATGCAACTGAGAAAATGAAAAAAACCCTCTTAAACCATTCTATGGACCCCTTATTTTCTTTTCAAATTGTTTGGGACACAAAATATTCCGAATCATGATCAAATGCAAACGTGACATAAATATTTCCAATTTTGAGAGGAATATTATGATCTATAAATCTGATAGAACTTGTTATGAAATTTTTGTGGCTGCAAATTTAAGAAGGAAAAAAAATCACTAGATATTTACTGATATATAAAAGTTTAGAAATGTTCCACTGAAGTTAATGGGGAGGGGGAAATTGTTTGTAAATTTATATTACTGTTGTACACTGGCATGCTTTCTGAAAAGATACCTCTTAAATCCTGTGCTCCCAGATTCAAATATCTTCCGCCACCCCTGACTTGGAACTACAGACCATTTTCCTACTTCAGATCTTCATTGAATAAAACTCTTGAATGAAAGAGTGCCTTCACTGGATTTTCTGCCCCCTGCCCAGAGTTCCTTTTGAATCAAACTTAGGCAAACCATTATAAGGACCTTTTTATTTTTGCCCATTTCTTCAGTGGTAGGAAATAATGAGGATTTACATGGTGAAGTGATGGAATACCCACCCAATAGAGCAACCTCAACCATCAATGATTGTCATTAATTTGATGAAGAGTAGGAATAATTCAGGCTCGGAAAATAGTCGCAGTTTGAAGCAAACATGAACTTTTTCTTTTTCTTCTTACAGCACATAAATCTTGATGAATCTGGATGATACAAATGGACTGACGTCAGGTGATGAGGACTCCATCATGGATGTAACACCACGAGGGGGCAGTGACAAAATTACCTTGAAACTCTACCAACCCAATGGCACATTCAACTCAGTCAAGTGTGTGGAGAATACAGATATTAAGGTTTGCCTTCTAATTATAATAAGTATGGCAGTTGAATTTTTTTGTTTTGACAATATTTCTATTCCTATTTATTTTGGAGATGAGAGGACACGGGAAATTGCAGTGTCGTATGAATTCACATGAATTCACAAAAAGACAACGCTCTTGTTATTCATCTGCTTAAAGGATTAGTTCAGTGGTCAAGCATGTCCATCTTATGTGAAAGAGGACATCAATAGAAACAGAATGGTGAAGAAAGCATTGCAACATCTTATTCTGTAAAAGGATTAATTCAGTGGTCAAGCATGTCCATCTTATATGAAAGAGGACATCAATAGAAACAGAATGGTGAAGAAAGCATTCAAAAATATTATTCCCTTAAGGAGATATTGAAGTTTAAAGTTTGGTATCATTTGTCTTGAAATGACTGAAATCAGACTAGTTGTGATGTCATAGTCTCAGATTCCTCAAAGTCTTTATGTATTCTTTCATATTTTGTCCTGGGATTTTGTGGCTTAAAAACCATGGGATATGTCAAAAAAGTAGTAAAAACTGAATCCAGGAATATACCACCTGAAGAAAGTTTAAGAAAAAATAATTTAATTAGTGAAAACATTAAATAAACTTTCTTTAAAATACATAAAGACTTTGAGGAATCTGAGGCTGTGACATCATAACTAGTCTGATTTCAGTTGTTTCTAACAGAAATGATACCAAACTTTACACTTGAATATCTCCTTAATGAAATATGATTTTCCAATGCTTTCTTCACCATTTTGTTTCTTTTGAAGTCCTCTTTCATATAAGATGGACATGCTTGACCACTGAACTAATCCTTTAAGTTTTTATGTCATTCCAAAAATAAAAATGCCTTGCCTAAATAAAAGATTATTGCATTTGATGAATAGATTGGAGTCGTGAATTTTATAACAATTTGCCTGGACTGCATGGAGAATCCAAAATGACTTCTGTTTGTGCTGCATTTATATCTTTTTTGGCCTCAAATATGCCTTCTTCCTTAAAGAGGCGATATCGTCATATGTGCACAATATTTACAATTCCTTTCAAATTTTTTGATTGGTTGAAATTTTGCTGCGCGATACGTTGTCTCGTTTTGCAAGGTATAGTTATTTGAAATGCTTTACAAGGTCACCACACGAGTTGGCACAGATTGCTGCGGCGATCGAAACCAACTTTTTTTCAAATCATGTCGTGAGTTCGAGCCCCGGTAGAAACGTTTATTTTGACTTTTGCTTTCATCTTCTTCTTTTTTTCTCAGTAATTTTCATTTGGTGACTATCATTGTAGTATTATAATACTACACTTTCACTTTCGCCTTCTGACAAAAACTCCTTGAAAAAAACAAATAAGTTCTCGTCACAGTAACTTAATGCGCTGTGTATGTAATTCTGCACACACAACGTACATGCTAGTGCTGGCTGTACTGTGTGGTACAAACAGACAGAGGATCGGATCTTGCCTCCACAATCGGAAGTGACGTCAAAATATAGTATCCTCCATTTTTACCGTATTTTACTGAGACGAGCCCCCCTCTTTAAGCTTAAATTGTAAGAGACACTTAATTTTTGTCCAACCCTCTAATGGAACTGTGAATATGCCTCTAAAATGTGTATTGGATGAATCATCGTGTGAAATTCTTGTGAAATGTCAAATATTATTCTGCCATCAATGATACAGCTACAATACCAGGAATTTAGGTTCCTTGCTGCCCTAAAGTATATCAAAACAGAGAATTTGATCAGGGAAGCTCATAGAATCATAACAACATTATATGTTTCCAGGGATCTTTATTCAGTCATTGAGTTATGTTTCTGGGTCACGTTTATTTCATGTATAAATACAATAACTTTTTCATGTGGAAGTCTTAAAAGTCCTAGAGTATACCAAAACAGGGAATTTGATCAGGGAAGCTCGTAGAATCATAACAGCATTATATGTTTCGGGGGATCTTTATCCAGTCATTGAGTTATGTTTGTGGGTCATGTTTATTTCATGTATAAATATAATAACTTCTTCATGTGAAAGTCTTAGGTTTTGGTTGATGCCCAACAACATATGTTGTGTGGGGTATTTCTTAGGGTCTTGTTGTTGAAAGATTGAACTACTTCGGGTGTGAAAAATCTCACATACCAGATGTAGTGCAAGAACAGCATGTATTCCTGTATGAGAGTAATAAGTTCAATCTATTGGCCCTTTTTTCTGAAAATGAGAACTGGAGGCATTAGTGAATAAAATACACTAATAAACTTGTATGTTGTTAGAGTGTGGTTTCTTGTTTATATGTGAGACTGGTACACATAATAAAGTTTCACGGTTTTGGCTTTTCTCAAAATTGGGCGGTTTCTGTAACAAAGCCCGGTTTAAACCGGCAAACAGAGTATTTTCAAACTTTTTGTAAATAAAGCTTGGAATGCAACAAAGTGCATTTACCCTACCCATACTGTTACTGTTCTAGCACTGTGTCATCATTATTGCAAGTATGTTCTGTAAATGCTGAAAATAAGAACGGAGGCATTGGTGAATAAAATTCACTCCCAACTGAACTCAAATGTATTGATAATGTATCCCTCACCTATTGATAATGTATCCCTGACCTTCAAAACTAAGCTTAAAACTTTTTTGTTTAAAAAGACATTTATCTTAAATCTAATGTGCAGCTTGATCCATTGTATTTCTATTTATGTTGTCATTTCTGTATTCTTATTTTTGTTTTCCTATCTAATTTCCTTGTATGTAAAGCACTTTGAATGTTTTACAAAATTAGCACCATATAAATTTATGTATTATTATTATTAATATTACTAATAAATTTGTATGTTGTTAGAGTGTGGTGTGATTTTATTAATCCATTTTTCCATCAAATGATGCCGATTTTGACTCCAGTCTATGTTCGAAGGCATAAACCAACTCCTACTGTAGGCTACCAGGTCAGTTACTGTAGAAAAATTAAACTGTGGGCACGCAGTACAATGGGTCCCTCACTTACATATGCGGCGGGAAAAATCCCCTTAGTAATTGCAAGACAACAATAATTTGATTTTATAATTCAGTAACATTTAGGCCCTTTTAAAACTATACTTATAATTGAAGCAAAGAGAAAATAAAATGCCCGCTAATGGGCATGAACAGTATTGCCCCATTCCCCACCAAATCCATATTTCCTTCATCAAAATTAAAGTTAAAAGCTGTACTTCCAGCAATATTAATACGACTCATGGTTTGATATCAAACCAAATTACTTTGTATTCCGTAAACCCACTTTGTAGTCTTTGTTTCGGAAGGTTTTTAATCATGGCAGAATTCAGTCGTGCAATACACTTTAAGCTATCAACTTCGAAAATCAAAGAATAAACTCTGGTTCAACATTGTGTTTCAAACATTTAGCAGTGATAAACGATATTTTCAGTCATTCAGTAATTGTGTTTACCGAAAAATAACATGCGTATTTGAACATTCTTTTGTACATGCATTTCTCGAACAATGTATAGAGATAATATTACTCATATATGTATGTTAATAAACTATTACCTAGAGCGTCCACAAAGAATGTATATGAATTAGCAACACTTCGAACCAATGATATCATTTTGAGCTTGTCAGGTTCCCAAGCGATAAACACATGAAATGTGCAATACATGCAACACGTGACAGCGACGGAAGTTTCCATTGCTAGTACTTAAAGTAATACGCAATAAACAGCAGAGCTTTTTAAAAGCTGAAAGTTACAATAAATGGGGTTGAAATGTGTATTTCATATTTGAACAGTTTTGACTGGGTTCAGTGTTAAGAAATATTTTATTCACATGTAAATGTCACGGGGGCATGGATTTAAAATTATTGAGAGAATTAACGGTTATTTTTTCTTGAGTATCATATCGTGAATGGTTATCATAAATAGTGACAAAAAACAAGTGGATATTTCGTTCCCATTGTACATTTAATATTCCGTAGCGATTTTCCCTTCCTCAATGATCAGTATTATCATGCTGTACTATATAAAGGGATGTTTTTTTTCCAGCAGAACGTTGCAATTCTTCCACTCCAAAAACCTCAAAAATATAAACGAAAAAGTTAAAAACAAGTTTGATCTTTTACTTTAAGTTACCATGGCGGCACTTGATTTAAGGAGCTTGTTGACAGGTCCCTGCTTAAATCAAGGGCCTTAATTAGTTATTTGTGAAGCAAGTAAGATAAAACAAACAAACAAATAAACAACAAAAGCACAAAAAAAAAGCTAGGTAGCTAATTAAAATTTAATATACAATTTCGCATATTAAACGAAAGTTCTAATACTTGCCTGTCCTCCAGAGGAAAAAAATTGTGAACAATTTGATATTTCTGGGCGTAATTTAACCAAATTGCGCCCCACGTTACGTAAATCACTCCTGCAAAAACGGCTGATTGAGTCTACTTAAATAGATCTGGTCTGAAAAAATGACACCGTCACGGTTTCAAAAGCATAAATTTCAATCATTTTTGCATTTCTGTGTTTGATTTTTTTCTTGCTATCAATTAATTTTTATTTGTGATATTATAATCCTAGCCAAAAGTATTTAGTTCAGAGAAGCGGTGAATTATTGTTTTTATATTACCGATGCCCCCATGTAGTAAATGTTTCAGTCGTTGTGTGTACAGCAGACCCCTAGCTTGATTTAAAAAGGGGCAGGGTGCTAAACTTGTTGGGTGGCACATTTATAATGTGCGAGCAAAATGCTGCATCTTTTTGGCGTGGAGTCTAGGGGCACCCTTAAAGCTGAATCACCTAGTGAAGAAGCTTTGGGATTTTAGCTATAATCATACATCTGAGAATGAAGCTATTCTGACTGATAAGTAACAGTCTATCATTCTGGGTTCTGTATCCATGTAAAGTATTTCATTTATGAGGCTGATTCAGATTATTAGGTAAACAAAAATATATCTAAAAAAACAACAATTAAATCTAAAAAAAAATATACATTTTTTTCTCATGAGGGGCAGGGCGGATACCAAAGGGGCAGGGCAGAAATAAAAATGTAAAACCGAGTATATTTTTAAGCATTAGTAGCCCGTTAAAACTAGAAACCTGGTGTACCGTGAAACTTTAACACATTATTTGAAATATGCACATAGAAGGAGACTTGGAATGTCCCCCTTATTTTCATAAGGTGTAAATTAATAGAAAATTAAACACAACTGTAAGTTATGTATGTTTGCATTCAGAAATTTTCCATTTCCTTATTGGTGCAGCAGTTATAGTGTATTGTATTTACTGGTCACTCAATGCAGTCTACACTAACACATGTTAAATTTAAGATGACACATTTTGTAGCTGGTTGTTGTTTCTAATGGCAGCTTGTCTTTATGATGCTCTCATTTCTCTGTCAATACTGAAACTTTGAGAAGATCAAAATCTTTTCCAGAGGGGTTACAAGGTCAAGGAGTACTTAATTGTTTCATGTTCAAAATTATTATTTTTTTAACAAGGAGTGAGGAAGAGGGAGGGAGGCTCACATATTCTCCCTAATAATTGTTATTATTAATATTATTATTAATATTAATATTATTATTATTATTATTATTATTATTAATATTATTATTAATATTATTATTATTATTATCATCATCATCATCATCATCAGCATCAGCATCAGCATCATCATCATCATCAGGTCTGCCATAACCATCTTTTCACATAACTATAGTCTGTTGTTTTAATTCATTTGTATTCTTTCCCTGCAGAGTGTCATCCATGCAGTGGTTGCCAAACTAGCAAGAGGTGACAGGGTGTATGAAAACTCCTTTGCCATTCGACTCCAGCACATGCAGTCCGAGGAGAGTCATTGGTTGCATCGTGATCTTACAGTCGGACAAATCAAAAGGAAGTATGACGCCATCCATCCTGCATTAGAATGGAGGTATGCACGGTTTTATTTATGGGACAGTTTTCAGAGGATCTTATTATTGCTTTTGCTGTTTTGATGCACTGCAAAATATATCACATCAAAATTGGTTAAGATCTGGCCCTTGCAAATTTGTCACTGTCATTAATTGAAAATCTTTCTATTTTTTTTTGTGAATCCATCTTTTTAATCCTTTACAAGTATTGTGTGAAAGAGAGTGGCAGACTTTTACAAGTATTGTGTGAAAGAGAGTGGCAGACTTTTACATAAAGATGTTTTTAGAATTACCAGTACCTCCAATCAAAAGGTGTCCATAAAAGCCTTCAACGGATCAAATATAGAATTATCTTGTGGAAATTTGTTCTGCCCAGAGTGAAGGCACATTTATTTCAACTTCCTGATCTGCCACTATTGCGTTCACCTTGATATGGCAGACATTTTGCTCAAAGTAAAACATCTGCAATCCCGGCAGAAATACTTGGCACTTTTTTTCCTTTTCCTTATACCCCCCTCTTCAATGTAGCAGATATAATACCCAAGACTTTCCTTGCAAATCACACACGAACACCAACATTGAATAGTGGTGGAAGGGAAAAAAAATGACAAGATTGTAGAGATCACATTGATCACCTAGGACTTGAAACCAGGATCAGTCTTTTACTCAATTTAAAAGCTCTTTCCCTCAGGAATGATGCCCTTTCAAATACACAAACAAACAAGTACATAGGTGTGATTAGTTTCTTATAGGAAGATAGTCTCCAAAATTTGTATTTCCCTTGTATGATAGAGGACTATTACAGAACCAAATTGGTTAGGAAAACAATTTCGGTTAGGAGTTACGCTTTTCAAATACTACCACAGTTTGTTGAAAAGTGTCTAATGCAGTAAGTCTGGTTCAACAGTGTGTTGTAACAACTGTACTCGTACAGAATAAGATATCCACATTTTTTTTTTTTTAATCTTTTAATTGTCCTCTTGTATACAAATTCACATGAAAAATTAGTGGTGAATTCCTTTACAACATGTAAATCTTGTTAGATTTTAATCAATTTTGAATGTAGCTGGCCTCATTGCAATCCTGAAAAAACTTCAGTCAAGTCCTTGGCGCTTGTCTGCTTCCTAACACTCATGGTTGGTTTGTTCATTTCTTGGAGGAAGCCTCTGATGCAAACCCGAAGGCCTCAATCGTAGCCTAAATTATTGATCTGCAAAAATTTAAGGCTTGTCCAAGGTTGCCGTTTCAGTTTTCCCAGTTCTTTTCAGAAGTGTGAAATACCTTCCAAAAGCCTCATGTTAATCATTTTTAGGAAATGTATTTGGAAAGTAATAATATGAACGGTAAAATGTCTTGCATATTTCCCTTGAGTCTGGTATAATGCAGTACTACTGTTGAGCAATAGGTTATTTAAACACTATCTGGCTGTATTTTTTCTGCATGATCATCATTCATACCTGTGAAGTATATGATGTTATAGGAAAAAGGCAGCCCTTGAGGTTTATGCAATTCATAAACTTTCATATTTTAGAATTGATAAATTAATGTAATTGTAATTACCTTTGCTAAGTTCATGAAGATAAGATGATTTTATATTTTTTGTGAGTTAATGAGTCTTTTCCTCTCTTTAGAGGTAGTATGACAACAAGTAAAGCCACAATCGATACCCATCGGATTTTCAGGGTAACTAATTTTTTGATAGAAAAGTTTGCATTTTGCATTTAATGGTTATACACATGAAAATTCAGAAAACTGCAAAAAGGTCAAATAAAAGTCATTAAGCTAATTGTTTTAATGGTTCAATACCCTCTACACACAAATCTGGCATTTTTCCGTATAAAACTACTCCCTGTAAATTTGACTTAGCATTGTATTCAGATGTAAAGAAATTTTGTATTTTCCCCAGTATTGGGGAAATTATGTTACTTCTAATTATCTTTTGATTTCTTTGCAGATATGAACTACGGATAAGGTATCTCCCAAGAGCTACACCGAGCTGTTAGAAAGGGACAAAGTCACATTCTTCTACTTCTATGATCAGGTAAGGGTGATGACAGATGTGAAGAAGTAAGACAAGATGTAGATTATATACTTTGTATCCAACTTTAACCTGGCTATCTTCCATTTTGTAGAAGACAAATTAGGTGAAAATTATCTAGGACATCTATATTTATATCTCATTTGTGCAAATTAATTTTCACAAATTGCTGCTGCATCTGCAAAACCTTTTTTAGCTCCACAATGTCTAACACAAGAAATTTATTCGCAAATAGATTAACAGAAGACCAAATGATGACTTTGTCAGTGGTCAGCTAAACACACATATCATGTCTAATAGATGTATGTTATGTTATGATATATAGTTATATAGACCTATGTTATATAATGAACATGGGTATCCAATCAATCAATTCAAAACTCAATGAAACTTCCTACTTTACTCAAAAGTCTGTTTCCATAGATATCCCTAAATTGAAAACCTGTACAGCTTAGTCTACTAGTGTACAGCTATCCACAACCAATCCCTTGTTGATAATGATCACATTACCTGCCTTAAAATAGGTCACACCCACTTCACTCACTCCCACTTCCTTATTGGCGCCCCCACACCCCTCTTCAACAATTGCCATTGCACCTTAACAGTCCACCACGTCCTTCTTCCTTGCCCCTTGTACAACCTTCCCAGAGCTTCCCTAGCTCCCCACAACTCAATAAAGCTCTTCCAGAAAAACCCTCCGGATAAAATTATCTCCTTCCATCATCATGCTTCCCTTTACATCATATTTAGTCCTCCTCTCCCACCCCCCTCTCTACTTTTTTCTTTTCTTTTTCACCCATGCACTTTGTCTCTTAATCCCAGCTTTCTGGCTTTTAGTTCCTGTATTTCTCTCAATATCCCTGTTTTCTTTTCTTCCTACCACTGGAATGATCTAACCTCTCAGGCACAATTTGACCCTCGCTGTCGTGGTGCCGTTAAGCCCTCATCAAACAAACAAACAAACAAACAGCTATCCACAGGCCTGTTAAATTTAATTAGCCCTCTTCACCCTACCACTCAAGTTTGGGTTATAACTGCATTACAAGGTGACTTCACATGATTATTCATTCCTAAAGGCAGTTCAGTCATTTACACATTCTGTACTCATTTGGGACACCTGCCCTTAAGCCGGAAGCTGTTCCATCATATCCCCTCTCTTTCTATCTTCCTTACCATCCCTCTCTTGTAAAGTCAGCTTCAAATTTTTGGGCAAGATAGAAATATTCTGCAGGTTTTTATGAGTTCCTGTATCTTTTCATGTTCTGGATGTATAAGAGGGTGAAGTTTATACCCAAATTATTTCATTTTTTTCTTAGAATCACAAAACTCTTGAACTTTTTATAATGCAAAAGTCGCAGGTGGAATTAATTATGGCTGCCATGTTTCATGTATGAAATGAATGAATCATGTGCTGATACATACTGTGTGATTCCAATGCATGCAATTAACCATGTGCATCTCAAATGTTGGATAAATTAACCAGGCATGATCTAACTGCGAGTTGGCTTTTTGTAAGCATTAACGGTACTGAGCATGCAGATATAAGCATGTATAGAAGTGTTAAGGAAATTTTTGTCTGGGTTTTCTGAAAGACAATCAATCGAGACCTTTAAGGGAGAAAATGAGATATATCAGGGCAATAATTTTCCAACAGTAATTCATGTTGATAAAGTCAAGTAAGTGGAAAGAAAAGATTAACACATACATTAGAATTGGGAACACATATTTTTGGAAATGTTAATTTACAAAGGCATATCATAATTTGTAGTCAAATATGTATCCTATTCACCAATGCTGTACAAAAGGTTTATAAAATGGCTGTGGACATTTCTATATAACTTTAGCTGTTTAGAAAGGTATGGGGAAATACTTAAACTACCTACCTATGTACATTCACCCTTTCATTTGTATGAAGCGCTCTATACCTATTGGATTTTCATGCTCAACATATGAAAAGTGTTGACCTTTGTTTCAAAGATACCTTGAAGTAACCGCCATCCCTAGTTGTCATGCTCTCAGCATATACAGCTTAGATGTTTCCCATTGCTTCTATAATGAAACATAATTTGTGTTATCGGCTCCCCCCAACCCCTCTGCAACAATTGCCACTGCACCCTCACAATCCATCACGTTCTCCTTGCTTGCCCCCTGTACAACCTTCCCAGAGCTTCCCTCACTCCCCACAATTCAATTGCTGAGTTCTTCCAGAAAAATCTTTGGATAAAATTATCTCCTTTCTTCATCATGCTTCCCTCTACAATCATATTCAATTCTCCTCTTCCACCCCTCTCTACTATGTTTTTATTTCAACCATGCACCTCCTCTCTCGATCACAGCTTTCTGACCTTCTGTTCTTGAATTTCTCTCATTCTCCCCCTGTTTCCTTTCCTTCCTACCTTTAAAATGATTTGACCTCTCAGGCACAATTTTACCTTAGTTGTCGTGGTGCCATTAAGCCCTTATCAAACAAACAAACAGTGTTGAACTCATGTATTCGAAGATCTGTGAATTGAAGTTACCATGGTAATGTAGTTCATTATAGAAATCATTGGAAACAAGTCCTATTAGAAATGTTGTCGAACAGCGGAATTTTCTGTATATTATTCAATAGAAAATTATATTAAATCTCTTTGACTTACACAGACTGCTCCAGTAAGCAACAAAGTTTGACATTAGATTTAGTGTATACCCCAAAAGAACATAACATAATGTGCTTTGTTGCAAAAATAGGGAATGAGAAACACCACTTATCATTTTATTTATCAACATTTACAGCTGATGATGATAACATAGATTCATCAGTAAAGGGTTAATGAATAACGCACTCTGCGTTTGATAATGCATAGAAGCTGCATGGGCACAGATTGAGTGATGCACGAGGGCAGAGTCCGGATCCGGCGCTATATCTGTTCAACCAGCTTCTATGCATTATCCTGTACTGAATGCATAGTGCATTATTATTAACCCCTTCATACATATAACAGATTATTTAATGAAAATTCAAGAAAAATTTCAGCAAAAACTTCTCAACACAAAAACTTTTAACATTTTTATAAATCTATGTTTAAACCTCAAAGGATCAATTGATTTAAATCAAGTCATTAAATCAATTCAGTCGCACATTTTTAAGAATTCACAATCATCAGATCAATAAAAAAAGATTAAAGCCTAGTAATGACGTTTTTAGATAAAATGGCAGACGCCTTTGAAGTTGTCGGCCTGGTGGCTTAGGTAACAACTTTGATTGACAGGCCGGAACTACTTCCATTACTTCAGCACAGGATAATCAATGGGTTCTTGCAATGCATTATATGTATAGAGTATATATGAACATTACTTCAGCTCGGGATAATCAATGAGTTCGTGCAATGCATTATGAATATAGAGTATATATGAACATTACTTCAGCACAGGATAATCAATGAGTTCGTGCAATGCATTATGAATATAGCGTATATATGAAACATTGTTAGCCCATGGATGCATCGATGTTTAATGATCTGATATATTACATGGGGTGCTGAGCTTGGGGAGCAAGGTGTCATGAAAAATATGAATTTTTAAACATTGGTTTGTTGACGTGGATTGGATATGTGTGTGTGTGTGATGGAAGATTGTAACAAATAATATTCTGAGCTTATAAAGTATGGATTTGGTCCAATTAAGCACTTGGTTCAACATTTTTATGATCTGTGTTTGGTAGTAAAATGACTTGTCTTAGATGTAAAGTTTCAACCAAATAATATGACCTAGACTCTAAACACATACTTGAGTATAATGTTCACTTATTACAACTTTTTGTAGAAAGAAAGTCATGCTTTTTCAATACATGCCACAAGTTGATGCTATTATGACACTGCATCTCTGCTAACAATATTCAGGTGTTGCAGTACCTAAAGGACTATAATCATAGAAGTAAAAGGATCTATTGAGGAGTTATTGGATATAAGAAATACAAAAACGAACTAGCAGTTTAACATATCTCAAGCTAGACATGTTCCATAGGTTCTGAGCATTGTTAAAAAAAGCAAATAACCTTAAGCTAGAATATTTCAAATAAAAAAAAAAATTGATTGTGATTTTACAGTATTTCATAGTTCTCTATAATGGAAAGTTTTAAAAGATTACGGAAAACAGTACCAACATGTTTGTACATCATACAGACATACAGCACAATAAGTTTTGGAACTATCTAACAGTTTGATTGTATTATTACAAATTTCAGTCATAGTATTCCCTGATTGAGCCCTTTATTTCAGTCAGAGCAGTTGCCAATAATCTTGAATGAGGAAGATGTTATGAAAGGTATGGAAAGTTTGGTACATTCACAATGCCCACCTGATACTTCTGTAAAATTTTCTTAAGAATAATCATTTGAATGTAAACAGTTGTCGGTCTAATCAAATATACTGCATGTAGAACAATATTTCTTCCTTTAAACATGCAATTTAATATATAAAACTTACGAAATCACTTCATACCATGATATAACTATAGAAATGTGAAGTCAGTAAGTCTCGCCTGCCATATATTTTTTAGTTTCTCATTTTACAATTAGTAACAATGCATGTTTTAACAAGTAACGTAATTCAGAAAAAAAGCGTCCCCACACCCACTTTAACTTAAAAGATATCATAAATAGAAATATTTTCATTATGCAAATAAGCTAATTAGTATGCACACACATCCCCCACTCATCTTAACTGAATAGTACCAATGCACTCTACCATTGTACCAAGTTATTATCTCAGGTTAATTATTTTGTACGAAAGTCTATTCTTATGCAAATAACCTAATTAATATGCACATTACACGTCACCATTAAGCGTAGACAATGCTCTTTACATTTATGATCTTTTGTGTAAACAAAATCCCCACACCCACTTTGATTTCACAGATATAGATACAAATATTTTCATTGTTATGCTAATAGGCTAATTAGTATTGAAAAGTACCAACGTCATCTACCCCTGTGCTAAGTTTCATGAATGTGCACCATTCATAACTTAACTTATGATCTCAAGTTAAGCATTTTGTACAGAAGTCTATTGTTATGCAAATAACCTAATTTGATATGCACACTACACCCCATTAAGTGTAGACAATGCTCTTCACATATATCATTTGTGCAAACAGAATCCCCACATCCACTTAGATTTAAGAGATATCATAAGTACAAATATTTTCATTGTTATGCAAATAAGCTAATTAGTATAAACACACAACCCCCCAATCAGGCTCATTTGAATAGTACCCATGTCTTTTATCCCTGTCAAGTTACATGAATGTACACCATTCATAACTTAAGTTATGGGCTCATGTTAAACATTTTGTATGAAAGTCTATTGTTATGCAAATAACCTAATTAATATGCACACTTCACCTCACCATTAAGTGTAGACAATGCTCTTCACATATACGATCATTTGTGCAAACAAAATCCCCACATCCACTTTAATTTAAGAGATATCATAGGTACAAATATTTTGATTGTTATGCAAATAAGCTAATTAGTATGCACACACAACTTTCCTAATCATGCACATTTGAACAGTACCCATATCCTTTATCCCTGCGCCAATTTACATGAATGTACACCATTCATAGCTTAAGTTATGGGCTCATGTTAAACATTTTCACCTTTAGAATAAGCCTGAGGGAAAATTAGATCAAATTTAATAACTCTGAAAATTAAAAACCAGATTTTCATAATTCATTTACAAGATTTTGAATTAATCATTATGAGTAAAATGTGCTGTCAAAATAGATTGAGTTACATAGTGGTATGTTCTCTTCAAAATCATTATGTTCTGAGTAAAATACTTCAATATTTCTGTCTCTTCAAGTCACATACTTGTCAAATGTCAAATATGTAAATTTAAAAAATTGACAAATTTCAATTAATATGAGGCAGTGAATCTATTACTTCATACAAAGTAATTTAATTGTGGTTTGTTTGTTCACTTACGTTTTTCTCATTCCCATTTAAATTTTGAATTTAAAGTTACGATATCAATTAAGGTAATTGTTTCCCAGGGGTAGAATTTCACGTTGGTATATACATCTTTCTTATTTGATGGAATGGTTGTATTGTAATTCCTTAAGGGCTGTTTTTCTTACCGTCTCTTTTGAAGTTGCATATATCATTTCTAAGCAGATTTTAAAATCTATTTGTCATTTCAAAATTCTTTAAAGTTGTATGGATATGTGGTGACTTTCGTAACTGACAATTTCTTCAGTTTGAATTTGGAAAAATATCATCAGATAACACTCTACAGTGAAGACAGTGAAGTTGATCCTTGTACTTGTTTGTATAGTGTTGGTCCTATTATTAGCTCGACTATTTAAAGAATAGTAGAGCTATTCTACTACCCCCGGTGTCGGTGTCCGGTAAAGTTTTGATTAAAGTTTTCATAACTTAAGTTATGAATGGTGTACATTTATTGGTATAGTGGGTAGAGGACATGGGTACTGATCAAATGAGCATGAGTGGAGGGTTGTGTGTGCACACTAATTAGCTGATACTTGCATAACAATGAAAATATTTGTCAGGTTTAAAGATTTTATAACTTACGTTATGAATGGTGTACATTCATGTAACTTGGCATAGGGGTTTTGTTCAAGTGAGCATGATTAGAGGTTGTGTGTGCATAAAAATTAGCTTATTTGCATATTCAAATATTTGTATCTATGATATCTCTTGAATTAAAGTGGGAGTGGGGATTTTGTTTGTACAAATGATCATATATGTGAAGACCATTGTCTACACTTATGGTGAAGTGTGATGTGCATACTATTTACGTTATTTGCATAACAATAGACTTTTGCATAAAATATTTAACCTTAGATAATAGCTTGGTACTTGTTACAGGGGTAGAGGACATAGGTAATATTCAAATGAGCACGATTTGGGGTTGTGTGTGCCTACTAACAAGCTGATTTGCATAACAATGAACATTTTTGTATCTATGATGTCTCTTAAATTAAAGTGGGAGTGGGGATTTTGTTTTACACAAATGATCATATATGTGAAGAACATTGTCTACACTCAATGGTGAGGTGTATTGTCCATATTATGTAGGTCATTTGCATAACATTAGACTTGTGTACAAAATATTTAACCTGAGATAATAACTTGCTATTTGGTTCAGTGGTAGAGGGCATTGGTACTATTCAGTTGAGCATGATTGGGGGATTGTGTGTGCATAATAATTAGCCTATTTGCTTAGCAATGAAAATATTTGTATATGTGGTATCTCTTGAATTAAAGTGGGTATGATGATTTTGCATAAACAAATGATCATACAGTATATGTGAAGAGCATTGTTTGCACTTAATGGTGAGGTTTAGTGTGCATTTGCTGCAATATGTTTGACCTGAGATGAAAAATATATGGCTTATGACTTACTAACTTTACATTTCTAGTTTTGTTATGATATTGACATTCCTGACATGAATAGCAATCAAAATGTTTGTCTTGTCATGAATAAAAAAGCAAATATTAGTTTTCTTGCTTTTAAAGAATTTTAAATTAGGGTTTTGGGAAATATAAACAATAAGCATAATGTGGGGTAGAAGATGACATGATGATAAAGTAGCTGAAGGAAATGGGATGAGGTCATGTGGGACAGGGTGGAATTATATGTACTGTAGGGTGTGGTGGGATGTTGGTGAGGATGTGTTGGCATGATTAGACAGGGTGGATTGGCATGTAGAACAAGGTGGTTTGGCATGTGTAGACAGATGGGTTGGAATGTGGAACAGGGTGGGTTGGCATGTGGAACAGGGTGGGTTGGCATGTGGAACAGGGTGGGTTGACATGTGGGGCAGGGCGGAATGGCATGTGGTGGGATGTCATCTGGATTTCAGTTGTGATGGCATGTGGGTCATGCAAGTGGTGGAATGACATACAGTATCTTTTTTTCAGGTGTGATTGCCTGGAGTATAAACGTGGGATGACATTTGGGACAGGTTGGGATGGAATGTGGGACAGTCTGGAATATGTGTTATTAGCGGTGAGGGGATTTGTATCGCTTCCAATGTCTAGTTTGTCATACCTTAAGCAATATTGTTTCGTGCAATTTTGCTTTAATGTTATTGTAAATTTTTTATGTTGCTTGACTTTGCTTGACACACATATTTTCTTAAATTGGAAGTTGTATTACAATCCAGGATGTAGTTTTGGGAATATGTCGGGGCTGGGGGAGGGTACAGGTTGGAAAGGGGGTTGAATGGCATTCTTTCATTAACATTGGCAAGTCAGGGCCTCTCCTTTCTTTGTTATTTAATCGATAGAACTAAAAGAGGTGTTGTAGTTATAAAGACTGCTAAGTTTTACATGTTTTCTGAGTTACTTGAGCTTTTTATGTCTTAAAATATTTAGGAAAACTCTAAAGGTATTTCAAAGTTTGTAGTGGAAATGAAAATGTAAGTGCATCTTTCAAAGCTCAAGTAATTTGAAATCATCTGTCATTGCTACCCTATTTCTGTATATACTTCCCTCTATAAGCCCATTCTTTCTATTAGCTTTGAATAGTGGAGCATACTGTCCTTCCAACAGTTCTAGTTGTATGCATGCAGCAGTTGAAAAAAGAAAAAAAAAGTGGACGATTTTTCTTTCCATCATTGTCAAATTCATATTAACAAATGCATTGTTTTGCAAGTGTTACTTCATGGTAATGTCCTAAATTCGGTGGGACTTTTTGTCAGTGTAATATTTCAAAAACTTTTTTTGTGAACCAGGGGATAAATCGTGGTTCCTAAGGCAGTCCAAGAGCTGCCCTATAAATTGGGCCATTAACCAATCAATTTGACTATGGTATTAATCTGTTCATGCACAGTGGCCTTGATTGCTACGTCAGCTATCGTGGTTAGTCTTTGTGCAGGCTGTTCTTCGGCCCCTTATTTCTTTTGCAAAAATTGGCTAAGCCTTTATGAATGGCTTCTATTTTCAAAATGGATTTCTTATTGTCAAAATGGACTGGAATAAAGGCTTCACATTACCAATATGTACAGAGTTTATTAAGTCAGTAAAAAGGAGTATAATGCTAATGTAAAGCCTTTATTCCAGTCCATTTTGACAATAGAAATGCATTTTGAAAATAGAAGCTGTTATAAATGCGAACACAAAAACGCATAAGAAGACAATGAAAAACTTTATGATTAAATAATATCCATATAAACTCTTAATTTGAAAGAAAGAATAGTGTTTTAATTGAGAAAATTGTGCATTATATTGCAGTACAGCATACAGTAACTGTGTGTGTATTACGTATGTATGGGGTGAAAGTAATAACCTCAGGCAGAAAGAGACTTGATGACACTCAACGTACACATTGTACAAGCTGCGGTAATGACACCGGACATGTGTATGCCGAAGCCAATACCTAAATCTTGCATATATCAAACAACTGTTTTGCAGACTAAAACATTTTCTTTTGTGTTTTCTGAGAAAATGACACAATTTAATTTTTTTGATACGGTGAAAAGTTTTGAATATTCATATTCTACATGCAAGTGGAAGTTTCATGATGGTCATCGACAAAGCACAAGGGTTATGGACATTTTAAAGAAATCATTTGCGAGGCCTTGGATTATAAATAAGGTCTTATTTATAGTGTTTTGAGAGACCCAATTTATAGGGTAGCTCCTGGACTGACTGTGAGGAATGGCGTTTAGGACAAGAAAAATTTAAACAGAAGTGGAAAATCCTAACATTACAGTGTGTCACAGCTCAAGAAATACATATATGTTATATGTAATGTTATATCTTATATGCTTTTGACTTTATTTCATGTTGGTTTAGGAATTCCTTGTTTTGGTCACAAAGAGAGATATAGATGGGCTGGAATGACAATCCTGACTTCTATTGACATTGATTTAGATGTTGCCTAATGGTATTCATTGCATGTAAGGCTTTCTAGCACATTTACCAACGTCCAGTCTTACATTTTAGTGATATGAGAGTATTGAAAGTTTGATGTTAAGGGCATAGGGCTTTATACTGAGCAACCTCTAATATTGAGGCTTTATACTGAGCAACCTCTAATATTGAGGCTTTATACTAGCAACCTTTAATATTGCAGCTTTATACTAGCAACCTTTAATATTGAGGCTTTATACTAGCAACCTTTAATATTGAGGCTTTATATTAGCAACCTTTAATATTGAGGCTTTATATTAGCAACCTTTAATATTGCAGCTTTATACTAGCAGCCTTTAATATTGAGGCTTTATACTAGCAACCTTTAATATTGAGGCTTTATATAAGCAACCTTTAATATTGCAGCTTTATACTAGCAACCTTTAATATTGAGGCTTTATACTAGCAACCTTTAATATTGAGGCTTTATACTAGCAACCTTTAATATTGAGGCTTTATATTAGCAACCTTTAATATTGAGGCTTTATATTAGCAACCTTTAATATTGCAGCTTTATACTAGCAACCTTTAATATTGAGGCTTTATACTAGCAACCTTTAATATTGAGGCTTTATACTAGCAACCTTTAATATTGAGGCTTTATATTAGCAACCTTTAATATTGAGGCTTTATATTAGCAACCTTTAATATTGCAGCTTTATACTAGCAGCCTTTAATATTGCAGCTTTATACTAGCAACCTTTAATATCGAGGCTTTATACTAGCAACCTTTAGTATTGAGGCTTTATACTAGCAACCTTTAATATTGAATATGAACAAAATGTCGAAGAGAATCATTTGCTGACCCTTGTTTCTAGAAATGCAATATTTCAAACAGTTTGTCAAATATACTGTATGACATCTTAAAACTTTACTTTGTCAGCCATTTCTCTGAAATGTTACAAACGTTTGATAAATGTTACAAACGTTTGATAAATGAAATTACTTTTGAATTATGCAGCTCGTAATTGAAATAATAAGCATCCTCAGCCATATAATTGTTCCACATTTCTAATTCTTAGAAATGAAGAATCGAATTATCAAAATTACTTGCTCATAAGAAAATATAATATTGACGCTGCTCTCTAGAAAGCATACATTAA